>JAHDVE020001461.1:0-63527 GCA_022606495.2 Halesus radiatus
ACCTTGTGGAATCAAAGCCTTTGCCTTAACCCCAAGATATTACACCTTGGATTCAATATAAGGATTCATATATGGTAATAATAAAATGATCAACGAGAATAGCCTCCATAAAACCCCTTTGTTATACCTTCGCAGGAACCTTTCCAACGATGATAGAAAGGAAAATGAATAATCGCCCAAAAAAAGATATTCTTTAACAGAAATATCATGTTATCCTTAGGTAAATGAATAACATGCTCAACTTTGAAACTAATCTATTCTAGTGTATCATTGAGTTACTTTACATCTCAAGAACGTTATTAACCTCCATCTAATTTATTTTTTTATAACTAGTAAATTCAGGAGATTTCTATTTTAAATATGAGCCTTAAAAATCCTCTTATAAAGCGAAAAAAAGCTTTTCTGCATGGCAAAGAGAAGAAATAAATAGAATATGTTAAGTTGGAGAGAGAAGGTTCTGTTTTGATTAAATTATCCATCTTTTGGAGTGTTCCCTTTATTCTCTAAAAGCCTTCAGCTACATAAAATTTTATAACATCAAGTTTCGATGACTTTATATGGAAGGACTAAAAAAATGTATGTACTAGTATATATAACACGCATGAGATAAAGAGCACACTAGGTGAACTGTACGCTAACGAAAATTGATAAAAAACTGTTATACCTTGACACGGATAACTTTGCAGTCGGTGGCGTCACCACCGTAAATATATACCAGTGCAAAATAAATCCCTCGACTTGGTATTTCTTCGGTACCATTTTAATTTTATTAATTTTTTGTTATTATTAGTATTTATTTTTTTTAATTTTTGATTTTTTAATTTTTTTTTTTATTATATTTTTTAATTAATGTTATTTTTTTATCTTTACTTTTATTTTTAACACGACTTAACGTTTATTGCAATACAACTTGTGTTTCGTGCATTTTTTTCGATGGTTTTCCAATTTGTATGGTTTCTATTCGGAAATGTTTTTACCGCTATTTAAAACGAAACCAAATAAAGAAACATCAATCAAAATAATCGTATTTGTAAAAACATCCATGCAAATGATTTGGAAGTCGAATAATATACAACACTGCGTCCTTAATTTCCATTCCGAAAACCTACAATTATCCATATCAAACTGTACTCAGATGTTATTTTTTACGTTTCTTCATAAGTAGGATGTTATTGAAATGATTTTTCTTAAATATCGTTTCACATTTGAAATTGTTCCATTTAGAAATAGCTTGGCATTTAATTGTAGATATTTAACTTGGAATTACAAAATGTCATTACTATGGCAAAATCCAGCTGTTGTCTTTTTATTTGAAATGCCTTTTTCGCATTCAAATGTTCAAAAAAGACAGATCGTTTTTTTTTTTAATTATTGAAAAAAAAAATTATTTATCGAACATAAAATACATGGTTATATCGATATATACAATTTTAAAAACATAAAAAAACGCCTTCCAATGTAATTATCTTCCTTGTTTAGTAATAAATAATTAAAATAAGAATGAGAAATTATAATTGAAATTATCTTAGAATATGATGTAGAATCATCTCCTTTCGGAAAATACTACTAATTTTTGAACACCGTTTGTTTAAAGTAAAATATATATTTTTGTTTTGTTTTATTTATTTTATTTTAGTTATTTGTACATTTAAGTTTACAAAATAGCTAATTATAACTCTTATAATATTACATATATGTAATGATAATTTAAAAACTAATGGTTTTTTTCTTGTTTAACTTAATGTGTTTTTTACAATCTATTTTAAATTTATTAATTGTTTCACTTTTGATTGGGTCCGGCAGACCATTATAGCATTTAATCCCTTTATAAAATATACTATTTTGCGTATTGGCTTTGTTCTTTTTCGGTAGCCTAATATCCTTACACGTTCTTGTATTATGTCTGTAAATGTCCATGTTGTAAATAATTTTTTTGGAGAAATATATTGGTAACAAGTTGTTTCTGATTTTATGTATAAAAATCAATACGTTTAATGCCAGCATTTGTTTTACTGTTAGCCAAATTAAATTCCTTTAACATTTTAGCTGCTTTTGAATATCTATTTCGCTTTAATATTATTCTCATTGCTCTATTTTGGAGAATTTGAAATTGGTTATATGCACTTGGACCATTGTGTCTGTTTTTAAAACTTACTTTGATTGTGTTGCCATTTAAAACATTTTAAACCATCTCAGAGCCCTCATTTTGTGTCTACGTTTAAATGTCAGACTTTATGTATGTTCCAAGGTATCATATTATCAAAACGAATTTGGGTTAAGTAATTTCCGGTAAAAATTTTAACTCACACTTGAGTGTGTTCCGTTTTTAGATTGTATTAAGCAAAATGAAAGCACTTGTTATGACAAGTGAGTTATTGGAGGAAAAAGACGGCCAAAGAAATAAAACGCGCAAGGAAATGGTGGACTTTAAATTGGTTGACGGTTGGGTTGTGGAAACGATGCTATAAACGTAATTTGATGATATTAACATCATAGAAATAATACGTTCTTAATTATGCACATAAATCAAAAAAATATATTTACATTAGTACACAGTGTTGTAAAAGTGTGATTGATTGATAAACATTTATGTAAAGAAACGTTCTTGAGAGAGGGTATCTTTTCAGGTTGTCAGTTTTCACAGTTTTTGGGATATTATGCCGTGTTGCGCTTCCTCCTCCTTTAGCCAACATTTCAGAAAGCGTTACAGTTTCCATCATCAGAGCAGATGTATAGATTGTGGTGTAGTGTGTATTTGTGTATGTAAAAGTGATTCAATTACAGGGACAACGGAGCTAGACTTAAGCTGGGAAGACCTAAAGCGAATCGAGCGCGCCACCAAAACCTCATTAATGTTAATAGGGACAACAGAACTAGGCTTAACAGTTCTTGGTATCCGGTACTGATGGCCACATAAAAAGTCAACGCCGAAAACCGCGTTAAGTATACCAGCAATAATTATTATTATAATATTGAAATACCGGCCCTAAGAGGGTTATCGCGTGCAACACGGTATCACTTCTACGTACATAAATACGCACTACACCTCAATCTATTCATCTACCCTGATGAATGACTCTGTATGGTATCCGAAACGTTAGCTAATGGATAAAGAAGCGCAGCACAGCATAATCTATCGAAAACTATTCAAGAAAACACTTGAGGGATTTTATTTTCATGCGCTTTTTAATAGCATTGTTTTAATGTAACTGTCTCTTTCCCCCACTTGTTCTGTCTTCATTATGATATATCTATGTAAATTAATTCACTTTATATGTGTACGTTTCTGGTGAAGGTTGAGTACAACCGAAACCGGTTTATAATGTATAAATATAAATAAAATAAACTGGCTTAAAACAAAAAAAAAACTTTCTAATTCTAATTTGGACGGGTTTTTCGAAAATAATGATTTATTATCGGTAACACCGATTTAATTAGAAAATTCTCTATTCTGTGAGGTTTTTGATTGTTATGGAAATTTTAAAATGTGGTTTATTTATAGATTTTAGAACTAATAATAATATAGGAACAATCCTAAAAAATTCAAAAAGTAAAGATCCTAAAGTTAATAATAGTGGTGCGCTTCAAAAATTTTACTTCCAATTGGGTGGGAAAAAATAAAATAATATGAATAAGTGGTCACGGTGTGCATTAAGCGTAGTTTGAAACTGGTCTTGAACGCCGAAACAGCTGTTACTATAATAGACATCAAAACAATTGAAGAACTTGATATTAACATTATTAAATTTGATCAACATTAAATTTCTTAAAAAGACTAAAGGACATCATAGATAAAATTATTCTTGTGAAAAAACGTTACGTCAGGTTTAATGCTATTTCGTATTAATAAATATGTGTATATCTATGGAAATCTCAGGAAATCGTTGGAATTCACATTTTAATTGCATAAATTACGTTTTAGGGAACTTGATTCATGAATAAAAAAAATGTTATTTATATTCAATATTTTTTATTTTATTCTCGAAGTCCTATAATTTGTCAGCAAAAATGCAGTAAGTCCTTTAATGCGGTTAGTTATTTTTTTTCCTTCAAATAAATTGCAGTTATTTTACAGTGAAGCACGACGTTTTTTATAAATTGTATAATATTAATTACATGCAATAGGAACTTCTACCAACTAAGCCACTGAAAGTAGTTTGTCAGCAGGAGTTTAGTTCAACAATATTACGCAATAAAACAATAAATAACTATGAGAATACAAGTGTAGTGCAAAATTAGAACAATGAATGTGCATGCATGCTGTGATCAATGTACACAAAGCGGAAAAATATTTAAAAAAAATGAAAACAGCATGGCAGTTTTGTTATAGAGATACTAGAGTCCAATTTCTTAATATCAATTTAAATAGTATTATTAAAATAACAATATTATAAAGATATCAAAATATTAGCAAGTATTAAACAAATTGAGAAATAAAAAAAAATACGTAAAAACCAACAGTACAGTTTTGTTACAGTGAGGATAGACTTAATATAATAGTAACACCTAAATAATAAATTAAAAGCACAATTTATTTTCAATACATTTTTTGATATGAATTCTATCTCAAAACTAGAGCTTTTGACTTGATATTACACGCAGTACACCGACGATTTGGTAGGCGAGCTTTTTGTGAAATATATATCAATTCCCCATTCACATAACGACACGAATAAAGACACGATCAAAATGAAGACAGAAATAGAAAGCATTTGTAAGCGGGACACACAGCAAAACTCCCGTATTTGTATGTAAGCATAGGCCATGGGGTATAGAAGGAATGTAGTTTGGTATTACTTCGGAATAAATAAGGTCCCAAACAATACGAGAAGCTGTCTACACTATTCTGCAAACTTGTGTTCCTTTGACTGGAAGTTTGTTGCGTTGATCGAATTAGTTGTATAAAATACAAGAAAAACATTATGTTTTTAACCTATTTCCAAATCCTGTTCTAAAAATTACTAGTTTCGTTTCGTTTTCTTTTGTTCACTTTTACGTCAGATTAGAGATCCATTACCTTGACGAAACGTCTCCAGCTTTTCGTAAATACTGCACAAACATCCCAACTGACCGGTACCTGTGGGACTGCGGCATCACCAATCAGGATATGTTGTGACGCTAAATGGAGTGAGGAGGAGAAGAGGAAGATTGAGAAGTAGCTGGTTATATAAATCTGGTTTCAATTCTGAATGGTGGTCTTTCAGAAGGGCGATACTGGGAGTATATACCACTCTACTTTAGCAGCCACTGGCTGCTGCAGTCTATGTCTCACCTCGCGCAGAACATCCAATTTATTATATTAATATGTCAATATTAAATACATGCTGTTTTTCTCAAATTATCTTTTTTTCAGATCAAAATTGTTAAGGATACGATTCATAATTTCGATCAAAACACGCGACTCAGGTACTATAAAGATAGGCCTATTTCCCGGTGACAGGAAAACTTTTTAAATTAGCCAACACAAAGTTAAACAAATAAATTATGAACTCATGTATTAAGTTAAACAAAGTATTAATAACGTGTCATAAATATTTATCTAGAAAGTTGTTTTGGTGAAATTATATTTACAACCACAACTTCCGATAAATATATTTCAGATTAGCTAAAACTCTTCTTAAGCGTTAGCTACATCGATGAAAGCATTAAGTTTATTCCAATGATACTTCTCTCCAGCCTCTCCTGGTTGGCCAGCACGTTCGCCTTTAAGCGCTGTCTTACAATATCCATAAGAGTACGTCTGGCATCAGATGGCTTGTCTTCGTAAATCGTCTGATTGACACTGCACTCCCCTGCTAGTGATGCATGATTAATTCGTTAGACCAACGTACCGTATTGATCTTTTCAAACTGCCCGCCATTGATCTTGACTTAACTGTGCACTTTCTCACTTTCGGTTTAGATGTGAATATTTTATTATTATTCACCCTTATGGTGGATTGCTGATACGCATAAATAGGATAGACAAAAAATGTTAATATTATTCTTTTGCGGAGACTCTTGATCTTTGACCTGGAGGACATCGATCTGGATGATTTAGCAATTCTTCTACAAACGTGAAAAAAACAAACCTACCAAACATCGTGTGTTCTGAAGTCTCTGAAGTATGTCTCATATATTTTTCCTTTTAGCGGTACTTAATTATTTCCTGTATAAGACGTGGTTTTTTGTTGTTGTTGATAATCATTAAAAAAAATTCATAACCGTATCCAAGGACTCATTGACTCATTTATTTGTTTTTTTTATGACTTTCTCTTGTACAAATAACGGCTTTTATAAGTGATCTAATTTAATGATTTATCCGTACGTGAAATGTCTATATATTTATTATTTTAGTTTTATTAATGGATGAAACCACAAAGGTTTTATTATATTTATACGGAGAATTGCAGTTACTACTCGTATAAGTTCTGCAATAATAATATGTTTGGTTCCTACCTTAATTTCTATTTATCCAGTCCTTACCTTCCCAAACCAAACACTACATTTTTTTTTAAATGAAATAAAGTGAATGTTTTTGAGTGCTCGTTCGCCAGAAGAAAAACTACTTTCGTGGGAGCGTGTTCGTTCATATGGACATTATTCGGTAGGTGTTGGTTTTTCTCGCTCCTTTTAAACATTCAATCTGTCCCATATTACAAACAATCAAATATATCATTATTTTATCGTGGTTGTTTACATTCTACACAACTAATGTAAAACACATTTGAAGCCCCACAATTTTCGTATAGGTAGTTGCGTTTGTAACACTATCCGATTTAATTCGTTAAATAAAACCATTATCTTATTGAATAATAGATAAAACTGTGACCGTACATAAGATAATAATCAATCAGCTCCATAGCTCTAGATGGATATTGAGAGCAATTAGTCAATTAGTTGCATTTACCTAACTCTCTATTCTAGAGTTTTAAGTGGGATATACAAATGATTTATTGTTTTATCAGTTAAAATAATCAAATTATCTATCTCTATTTGCCACATGCACAGTGCTCAACCAGGCTTGAGAAAATTTCGTCATCGATTAGCCAAGTTACGAGTTTTAAAGAGTCTTATTGTGGACTGAACAAAGATAAAGATGATGAATATGACAAGAAGATTTGGTCGTAGAAAAATTTGTCTGGACGACGATTCCATAATTACGTGGGTGGCTGCGACTTTCCTGTTATTCTGGCAAACAGAAAACACGGCCCACGCTCCCAGTTATCGAACTATTTATGCGTCACCTCCTTACTAAAATTCGATGCTAGCGTTTTCAGGACCACTAGTATGTTGAGACTGTTATGGACACAATTTCACTTGCTTATTTATTAACTGAACACAATTTTTGTTAATATTGTGACATAAAAATGAGTGAAAGAAAACAAGGTAATATTTTGCAAATGGAAACATTAAAAGGTCACATTGTATTAATAAAACAATGAAACCGGAACACTCCAAAGAATTAAAAGGAATAATAATATTTTCTATAATTTCTTCAAAATATTGGTATTCAGTTTGTGGCGTCATTATTAATAAATGAATTAAAACTTACTTTCTATTCACTACTTTACACATATATACATGTTTCGAAAGCTTATTAAAAAAAAATAGAAATAAGAAAAAACGTTAATACTTAATTAAATATGATTAAAAACGGAATATTTTTTTAAAAATAGCTATCTCATGAATTTATTTTCATATTAATATAGATAATAATTTTTTTTTTGCTTTTTTAATTTCTGATGTAAATTTGTTATTCAATGTTTTATGATAATTTTGTATTTACATTTTTGATTAATTATTTACTTTGCTTATGTTTATAATTTGTATATTATTACATTATTGTGTTCTATGTTAATCATTTGTTTATACTTGATATTAATATTCTTTACTATTCTATATATTCCTGATGAAGAAAGCATCGCTTTAGAAATATGTAGATATGTGTGTATAGTAATAAAGTGGTGGATACAAAATAATTTTTAATTAATTTGTTAATAATATTTTCCTTCTCTCGTGCAATGTGATGCATCCGTTTTCTAAAATGTGAATCTGAATAGCTAAATATGTGATCTAATGAAACCTCTGACGATCACTGATATATATAATGGAGTTTTGACTCTACGGTCATCTCAGTTTCCACTTAAACAGTCAACACATAAACACATGACAAGAATTACAGAAAACATACCAATACAACAAACCAACGAACAAAATTTCCAAAGGAACCTTACTACATGGAAATTAAGGTTCACGTGACATCAAACAAATAAACGATCTACTTCTATTCAAATCATCACTAAAAACCTTCCTTCTGAACAAATGTCACACATTAAACAAATGCGTTGAACACATCAATTGAACGCACTTTGATTAAGCTTCTCTATATTTAAAAATGGATGTTTTGTTGTGTCTGTCCTCGATTTTCTCGAAAATTGATAAATCGGTTTCGCTGAAAATAGCATAGTTTGTTCATATTATTGCTAAGAAGATTTAGAGAGTAGTTTGAATGATATCCAATTTGTAAAACTGTTGCTATAACGTTTTTAAATTAGTATCTAAAACATATTGTCTTTAGGTTAGCCCGTAGATATGCCACTTTGGTTAGCCATAGATTATATTTTAAAAAGAAGAAGGTTTGTTTGGGTAGAATGTTTTCAAAATGGAAAACAAAAGTAGGTTACCTTATTTAAGAATTTTTTATTTAGTTATATTTTGAAAAATTTAACTAAATATAAACTTTAAAGGAAATAGCCGTATAATTCTCACATGGTTATGCAAACTTTTTAACCAGTGTTTAGAGGAGGGTTACATATCCATTAGATTGGAGAAGGGCTGTAATCATGCCTCTATACAAAGGTAAAGAGTCACGCATGGAATGTGGAAATCACAGAGCTATTAGCCTGCTAAGTTCAGTTGCTAAGCTGTAGGATATTGATTGAAAAGGTACTAATGAAAACAAAGGATAGAAATATGGAATGTTCAAGGTGCATTTATGAGTAGAAGGGGGTGCATGAATCAGATTTTCTCGTTGCGTATGCTCACAGAGAAGTTTCTGGTAAAAAACAGAAACTGATCTGTGCTTTTGTAGATCTACAAAAAGCATACGACACAGTTGACAGAAAAAAGTTATGGAAAGTGTTTTCTAAGTATGGTGTGAATACAAATCTTATGCAGGCAATCGCATCGCTGTACAAAGGAAGCGTTGCATATGTTAGGGCAAACGGTGATTTTACGGGGTGGTTTGACATTACAACACGTGTTAAGTAAGACTGCATAATGTCACCGTAGTTATTCAATCTAAACATGGATAATTGTATGCAAGAATTGAAAGAGGTGGGCCTGGGCGCGAAAATGAGTAGTCTGCAAATATGTTGCCTCTTGTATGCTAATGATGCGGTGCTGATTGCTATCAGTATGGAAGATCTACCGTCCCTCGTATCTAGGATGAACGAAGTATGTATGAAGAATGAGCTAATGATGAATGTAAATAAGTCCAAAGTCATGGTGTTTGAAAGAGAGAGTACGAAAACAGTGTGCAATATAGTTGTGAATTATGAACTTGGATCAGGTCGATGAGTTTGTGTATTTGGGAAGTATGTTTACGAGAGATGGAAAGACTGATAGGGATATTGAAAGAAGGGTGAATGCAGGAAACTTCATTAACGGAGGACTGAACACAGTTGGCGCAAACAAAAAGTTGTCCAAGGAAGCGAAGCAAGCAATCCACGATGGAGTGCTGATACTATCCTTGATATATGGCAGTGAGGCATGGAATTGGCAGAGGAAGGATGAAAGTAGACTGAATGCTGTAGAAATAAGATCTCTGAGACGAATGTGTGGTAAAACCATGTACGATCGAGTGAAAAATGTTGAGATTCGTAAAGAATGCAAGGCTGATGTAAGCGTAGTGAGCAAGATTAAGAAAGGTACGCTTAGATGGTTTGGGCATGTAGAGCGTATGAACGAAGAGAGAAGTGTAAGGAGAATATATGGCGCGAATTTGAATGGAAGAAGAAGCCGGGGACGCCTGAGGAAGACATGGCACGATCAAGTGAATCAAATAGTCGAGTCGGGCCATGTCAGAAGAAGAGAATGTATGAGGCGTTGTATGAATGTGAATGAAGAAAGAAGTGTATTAAAAATTATTATGATAATCAGCTAGCATGGTCAACATTTTCCTTGAAGGCGATTTCATTTAGTATAATCATTCACTTTAAGTACACTACTGACGTCAGTTTCTTTACGCTGCCGTGAATATTTATTTTACGAATACGCTTCGTGAATTAGCGGCAATGGGATTTATATCTCTTTTATCGTCATGCAATCCCAAAAGGTCATCACTCTGAAATCGACGATGTGAATATTTGTACCATTCATGGGAGCATTTTCACAATTTTGCACAAAGAAAAATGTATTATTCAGAATTTTCTACCCTTTCCACGATTTTTTTTTCAGAATTTAATATTCTAGACCAGATAAACTGGATCTGAAAGTTTGAATAATATAAAACCGTTCATTTTGGTACCTTACAACCGCCCTTGCCACTGTGGTAGTATCCGAGGGATCATAAATAAAGATTTGATACGTAAGGTTTTTCTTTCTAAATTTGCTAACGTCATTGATGATAAATGGCTCATTGATTAAATAAATTCACCAAAGTTTGAATAGAAAGTAACTACTGCGATGTGTAATCAGTGCTGCCATCTAGCGCAATTCCGAAAACCATAGGTTTACAATTTAAAATTTCCGGAAACCTGGTATTATGCATTCATTAATGTTTTTTTGATAGCCAGGTGTTTTTTTAATAATTGATAATTTTTTCGTTTTAAATACTAACGTGTTTGATTTGATTGGAAATTTGGATCTTGAATCTTTGAATATTACACAAAAAAAATTAATTTATTAAATTAATAAAAATTAGACAAATAATACACATAATGCCGTGGTATTTGTATTGTGTGATCCCACCGCAGATGAATACCGTCTGTGTTTTTCATGTTGAATATTATTATTTATTTTTATACTCAGTGCATCGACAGCCAAAGAAGAGGCTTGTGGAGAAATAAGGATCGGGGGTAAGTCTTTGGATCCCATCTTACTCTTCCTATTTTACCCCTGCATATTAGAGTAAGTCAATTATAATTATTGTGATAACGGTAATTTATGAACCAGCGCACCCAGATAAATAGTAATTTAAGAATAGAAAAATTACAAAAAAATGTAGAAAAATTAACAATAAGTGATAAAAGTAGGTAAGTTATTCATCAAAAATGTAAAAATAGTTGAAAAATTAAATAACATATTAAATAATAAAATAAAATATTTTTATTATTAATGTAAAAATCAAGAATATATCAAGGCGAAAAAAAATAAATTAATAGTTATCATTATTAAAATTTATATTAATAATATTCTAAATACAGAAAGACATGTGAAAATAAATTTAAGAGATACCTATTTAAAAAAAACATTGATTATTAATAATATTTAATTGACTATTAAGAGGAATAGCTGTGCTACCTGCTTCATACATAACTTAATTTTGAATTTGAGGCCAAAATACCCATTCAAACTGAATGATATATTTTTTTAAATTAAAGGTTTTATAAATATCTAGAACGTATGAGAAGTATTTTTTTTTTTTTTTGTGGGGAAAAAGATAGAGATTTTGGGAGGGGTGAAGAGAAACTTATTTAAAATGGGGCTGTGAGATATGTTTTTTCATCGTTAATAATAGAAACATTATAATTAAGGGATTTTTTTAAATTTCTGAGGTTTCTAAATTATCTAAGCGTTTACCTTTACTATTAACGTGAAAAATATTATTTTTTGTTGAAATTGTTAACGTTACATAGGTCGTTATTTGTATAACGCAGCGAGATTAAAATAGTTGCCATGACCTAAAAATGCGGTCATTAAAGCTGTGCATACTTCATGGCACATTCATACTCGAATAATGCAACGGTTTTTGGAGAGGCAAAATAATAGCTTCATAGTTGTTCAGTATTTACAGCACGATTGTCATGTACTTATTTGTATTTAATATCATTCATTATCTCAATCATTACAGTGCAGCAAATGCAGACAAAATAAACAATTTCCTAAATAAATTAATTGTACATTCCGATGGTTTAAATGTTATAAATATCATCAACTTCATAATTGCTTCTTTTTTTACAAAATCCTCAGTAAAAAACATACTTCGTTAGACTTGCTATGGAGATATTTAAACCTCCCTAGACAATTGTTTTTATTCATCATAAATATAATCAGTGTCAACGTCGACTGTGTTTTTTATCTAACGAGTAACAATCGCCCATCCACGTCAAGATTTTATCGACACATTCAACCCATTCAAAAGTCCAAAATATCCAGCCTTGGGCAGACCGAGAACTTACTGGCGGGGACAAAAATTAAGATAACTAAAGAAGTGCAGTAATATACAAGGGTTCTGATAACAGAAATCTCCCTGCTGAGGGAAATCTAAGAACAGTTTGGTAGGAGCATAATATTTCTACTCCAGTCCACAGTGTCAACGGTTCTGCAATCCATGTTGTTATCCAGCCAGGAGAAAATATGAAAATGACGCAGATTACGTCACGTACGTGCCGATGCGTAGCTAACTTAATTCTTTTCTACATTATTCACAACATTTATGACAGGGTCAATCTCAAGGTTATTCTGAATTATATTCAAGTGAACGGAGCCATGGTAAACATAATACCACCTACACTTTTCTCTGAAAAACAATACTCTCAATCTTTTGGCCATTTGCCATAACCTTACTTATTTAGACAGCTACGTAGAATGGTGCTTACGTATTTAAGTATATACATACGTACAATATACAAGCGTATTTGCAACTCATTCAGAAATTTCTGCTTCTTTTTTCGCAGTCAAAAGCGAATTATTAACTTTTGCTTCGCAAAACAGAAGTTTATTTCATAATTTGGCATGCATAACACTCGTAACTTTGCTCTGCATTTACATGACTATTCTGAACACTACATATTTTTTTGATATCTGATTTTCAGACAAATGCTCCCTGAGCAATCGCTGCTGACAATTATTTCCAAAAATGTCAAAACTGCCCCTAAAACAGAGTTTCCCAACGTGGGTGATATCGCCCCCTAAGGAGTGTTGTTGGTGGCCTACAAGGGGCGGTGAAGGTCTGAAATGAAACAATTTATTTTTATTTTTTTATAACTTATTGAAGTTTGTAAACCTCATTGTAATATTTGAATCATTGAAGAAGATAATATTAACACATCCCAACTGAACCACGAAACCGAAAAAACAACAGAAATTAAAAAGATTTCAGTCGCATCTGGGACTCGAACCCAGGACCTCTACCTATCCGGGGTAACCGCTTAACCAACTAAGCTAATGAGACCAGTAAAATTTACGCCATTTACACCGATATCATACTTCATGTTCAAGATTTATTAATATTATCCTCCATTTTTATAAATCCCATATTATTGGCTGCTGTCCTTATGACGATTGCAAAGTTTCATCCAGAATTCAATTGGAATCGAAACAGAGTCTCGGATATACCTACCCGATTTTTATTTATATGAGACATCTATTGACTTATTGTACAAGTCTGGAAAGAAATATTCAATTTTTTTTTTATAACTTATCGAAGTTTGTAAACCTCATTGTAATATTTGAAACATTGAAGAGGATAATATTAACACATCCCAAATGAACCACGAAACCGAAAAAACAACAGAAATTAAAAAGATTTCAGTCGCATCTGGGACACGAACCCAGGACCTCTACCTATTTTCTAATATTTTTCTAATATTTTTTAATATTTTCCGAATAATTATGATACAATATATGTAGTGCGCTAGGACGATACTAAAATAATTTACACTCATAATCGTTTATTACAAATAGTGCCTAGATTAATAAAAATATTAGTAGCTTCATTAGAAGCAATAACTTTGTGGGCAAATATAATAACTTAATAATATTTTATTTATTTTTATAAACATGGTATTGTACAAACACTCATCCAAATTGAAAAAACCTTTCGAGCAAAGATAAATGTCGCCGACAGGACTCGAACCTGCACCCTTCTGATGTCGGTCCAGATGCTCTACTGTTGAGCTGCGTCGGCTTATCGCAAACCGTTATCTTTGCTCGGAAGGTTTTTTCAATTTGGATGAGTGTTTTAGATTAATAATTATTGTTTATAAAATAATAATTGTTACCCTTTGCGCTATGCACAAAAATCTTGTCTTAAGTTTTTAAGAACTTTAGTTTATCAATTAATAAATATTTTATTTGTTTATTTCTTAGAAAGAAACAGCTTTTAATACAAATTTATATACAATGGAAGTTTAACAAAGGGTAGGCCAACAGAGCTTCTTATAATAATAATAATAAGTGTTTATTCCGGTATGTGGGGAGGTTAGTACAGTCCCACACATTCCATACAATAATATACATGCAATAGTTATAAAAAAATAAATACAAAAAGATAAAGAAATAAAATAATAATACAATAGTAGGTGAATATACATCACACATAAAACTAAAATTTAAAAATATAAATAAAATAACTTATAAACATTAAATACATTAAAATAATGCCTTTAAGGTACTGCGGCATTTAAGTTTTGAGGGGCCAATATTTTTCTCCAGTATGCGTCGATGCTGGATGCTGGACTGAGGCGGTCTTCCATGATGAGGATATTCCTGGAGCTGTTTATTCTTTCGCTCATTCCAGCCACCCTGGATCTTATAAGGGCTGCAAAACCGGAAACTCCCCCATTAGTGAACATACTGGAAGCGCTGCAGTATCTGGGGAGGCCGAACATTATGCGGAAGGCGTTATTATACCGTACACGAAGTCTTTTCATACTACTCTTTTTATAGTTTGGCCAAAGTTCGCACGTGTACAATGTTGCGCAGAAGGCAAGGAAGAGAGTCCTTTTCACAACGGTACTCCAAAGGCAAAATTTTCTACTGAGCACGTTCGATTTTGCGCTAAGAGCTCGTCTTTGCCTATCAATATCATCATCATCCATCAGAGTACTGGTGAATATGTGTCCTAGGTATTTGGTTCCTTCAGGATCACACTGTTCAGGGTAGCTGCAGGAATATTATTCGGGCCTTGTCCATATCTTATAACAAACAGAGCCGTTTTATTGGGGTTATATAACATGTTCGTTTCTTCAACTCTTCGCAGGTCTTCAGGAGAATGCGCAGCTCTCTTATAGACGGTGCCATTAGTACTATGTCGTCCGCATAACTGATGTTGTTCAGACACTGTCCTCCGATGTGGCAACCTACCCTTGCATTGTTTAGTCTTTCGGTTAGTTCGTCCATGTAAAGGTTGAACAATATCGGGGACATACAACCACCCTGTCTGACGCCGCTCTTTGGGAGGAAAGGTTCGGAAATATCATCTTTCCACTTTACTAGTTTTTCCTGCTGTCTGTGCCACAGCTTGAGGATGCGTATCACCTCCGATGATATGCCTCTTATCCCATAACAACGGGTGAGAAACCCTGTCGAAGGCCTTACTCAGGTCAAGGAAACATGCTTATGAGGTGGTTTTCATACTTTTATAGTATTCTAGTGTTCTTTTCACTGTAAATATGGTTGTATCAGTAGAGGCCTGCTTTTTGAAAAACATTTGGTTGTCATTAGTTTCCATGCTGGAACCGACCCGATCTAGTAGTAAATGTTCGATTCATCTTGCGATGGCAGTACCAATTGAGATCGATCTATAGCTGTCCTGGGCGGTTGAGTCCGACGATTTGATTTGAGAATGGGTGTTATTATGGTTCTTATCATATTATTAGGTAAGTATCCATTCTTCAAAATATCAGTAAATAACCTCACCAGCAGCTGAAAAATTGGTTCCCCAGCATGTTTAACGTGTTCAATGATCAGTCCGTCATAGCCTGCTGACTTTCCAGCTTTCATGTATCTCAAAGAGGTTTTAATCATGTCTACTGTGATTGAGATGCTGCTCTGTTCATTTGTGAAACGACTAGATGGTGATTCAATTGAGATGAGAGAGGTCGGAGAAGAGATGGAGAAATGTTTGCTTATGTTAACGGTGGTTAAGTATAGACGATTTATTAGAAAAAACTAAGGAGGAGAGGAAGAGAAAGATAGGATCGGGACAGGAGACCGTCTTGATACATTTTATACTCGTGCATAAATTTGTCGTCGTACGTATTACTTCGATTCCATATTTTGGAAGGGTATTGTGAAGAATGTCGATATTGTGAAATTGCGCCTTATATTGCTCACAAATACGGGGAATTGGAGAATTTATCCTAAGATTGGTCCTGCATGCGGGCAAATAAAAAAAAATCGGTTTGTCGGGTTGGTATTCATGATATGTGAATGTTTATAAAGTTAATGAGCTCTGGCGAGTCAAGGCTATTTGTTCATAATTTTAAATAACAAGATTTGAACAAATATTAAGCGTCACGTTTGAAGCGTAGTGAAGTTATGGAATTTTAATGATTCAGTATTATTTTCAAATTAATGTAAATTAATAATAATGATAATAATTGAATGACTTGTATAGCGCTATTTTTGTGAAAAATCATCACATGGGCGCTGTACAAATATTATTTCCTATTCTTTATCTAATTATGTACAAACAGATACAGAAAAACATCCTTTACTGGCAGGTTGCTTCAGATGAACACAGTTTTATTAGAAAATTTATGTTTAGAGATGATATTTCTACAGTTGCTATTTTAACCTACTTTTCTATTGATGTTACATTTATTAGAAGACTGGTGGCACGAGAATAGTTGGTAGAATAGTTGGAGAATGGAGTGGAAAACATTTATAAAATGACGTTAAAAAACTAAGAAGTTTTTAATAGAAATCAAAGTTTTTATTTATTTTTTATACTTTTAGTTATTTACAGTGTTGCCGGCTCTGGACGCATTTGCGCACCGATGCGTGAATTTTTTAAACTTTTTCTATAAGTGACTTTAGGTAAGCACCAACTGGCTAGCCTAGCTAAGCAATTTACGGATGAATTTCTTCAATTTATCGCTATGTCCTAAGCATGACGTCTGAAAAGATGAGTTTTAAGTTTAGTTCTGAATTCTGTCGAGTCTTTGATTATACTTAAGTCATACGGCAGTTCATTCCAGGCTTTAGGTCCTGATACTCCGAAAGCACGACCACTGAACTTAGTATTAGGTGAGCGCTTTGGTTCCTTCAACCTCCCGTTACACGATGACGCCGCTGACCTAAGGGTGGACTACCGTAAATTTGTATTTTCAGGAATACAAAGTTCTGATAAGTAAACCGGAGCCGTTCCGTTAAGTAACTTTAATACCATCCAGCAGAGCTTGAAGTGGATTCGTTCAGGGAATTTGAGCCAGTTAAATTTATAATTAATAATAATAGAGTTATCGTATATATATAGGTATAAAAAATAACAGAGTAAGAAAATATATTGATGCACATAACTCTGTACTTAATAAACCACAAAGTAGTCGCTTCCAAAGAAATAATTATATTAGAAATTGCAGTAACTAAAGAATTAATGTTTTAAAACTATTCGATTAAGTGTAGAGTTACCTTTATGTGCATTAATAAACGTATGTTTCTAAATCTATTGTTTTCTATACCTTGTTATGTAACAAATTAGCAACAATTTACAAAAGGAAAATTTAAGACTCTTGTTAAAATGCATCTAGCCGTTTGTTAAAAAGTCGACGTATTCGGTTGGATCGTTCCGCGTTCCGACACGAGAGCGACGGCCATTTTGGCCACAGAAAGATTCCGGCCGCAGATCGCAGAGGTTGTGTCATCGACATGCGCTCATGAGCTGGCTCGCCGTTTACAATGGCCTCTTGTTACCTTAATTTAAAAGTCCTAACTACTGTTAACCATTTACTTGTGAGGTCCCCAAATAGTGGACCTGATTTGTGCAGTAATATGAAGACACCGTTCCTGCCTGGAGCTGTCTCGACCCCGACCGATGCCCAATGTAAGCCGTACTTATTTCCTCTTTTTGCTGTGCTGTAAAAAACTATTTTTTAAAATAACGATTTTAATGGCACCAGAGAAAGAGAATTTTAGATTAATAGATAGGGTATATGTTGCCAATTGTTAGTATACGATTCTCCATATGTACAAACTGTGATTGTCCTCCCGTAAATAAACCTTGGCTAGAAGATGCAGATCTTTTCTTTGGTAGCTGAATACCCTTTTTCCTCTGAGACGATATGAGGCTGTCGCCGACTCCCGACTGCAGAGGAGAGTTTACCTGTTATATCTACTAAGCTAATCAGGTGAGCCCGGAGTCAGGCGCCCCTCGCCTGGCCTCTAGGTGAGTTAATCTAACCTGCTTCTTTTACACTGTCGCCCTAGAGTGGGGCTCGTTCCTCAACAACCTATATATATACGATAACTCTGTATTATTTTTTAGCTTATTTTATTTGCCCTGATAAAGCTTGATCTAAGCGAAACTGGTTGGGGTAAAAATACAGTATATCAAAGTGTTTGTTTTCTTTAATTAAGAAAATATTAGTTATAATGTTCTCTTCGCAGATGCTTGTTTTTAGCTGTTTTATATGAAATAGTACCTACAAAATGGGAAAAATGTACTGTTCCCAGCAGTATCGGTTTTATTTGAAGAGCGTTTGTGCAGTGTCATAAAAAAAAGAAAAAAAAACTAATAGTGCCCATGTCCGAAATAAATTCCATACGTGCGTTTTGAATCCAGCACGTATAGGAAGTTCCGTCTTAAGAAACAGCTTTTAGAAAAACATACTGTGATGCTACAGAGGGAGACGTGCGAATCTTGGGAACTTACAAGTAGGCCGGGCGCGGAGCGACTATGGGATTTGCTAATTCCAAATATGTACGTAGTATTTGGAAGTATCAACAGATTTTTCTTCTACGATGATCGTGTTTGATGTTACTGTTAAAATAAGTTAATAAGTATGAATGCTGATTTTTTGGTGTCGTATTTCTAGAATTTGGTAGCATTGGTAAAAATACAAAAAATATTACATTTCGTAAGTAAATCGTAATTATCGCATTGATTTTTTTTTGACATTATATTCCTTAGAAACAGACATTTTAACGAATCACCGAATTCTATCTGGCTGTTGGTGGTGATAAAATTGAATCGATATTGTTGCGATGTGATAAAATTCCTTTAGAACCGAGGAAAATATACACATGTAAAAGACCAACATACTATTTTCCAGGGAAATTTGTGGGCTGTAAAAACATGCATTACACTCATTGAGGCGATGTTTTCTGGTTTCAGTGACATACTGGGGAAATTCTATGTATTTTTTATCGATCCGTGGTGAATTTTATTCCCTTATAATTATTCTATTGAATTCCCAATCTGAAATAGACCACAAACTACTACTAGTTACAAGAAATTCGTACACGAGTAAAAAACAGTTGACCTTAACTGAAATCCCTGGAAGAAAACACAAAAATAGTTGTTCATCGCTGAAACACGCCACGTCACACAATTAAAGCCTAGCGTTTCCATTACTGTTATCAATGATTACCAATGAGGGATTCGGATTATCAAATTTACCTTAGGAGTTCTGACCATTGTGCAAATATCACCAGGTCATAGAACACATATTGTTACCAATTTCCGTCACCCACAACACCCATACAAACGGGTAGTCAATCTCGAGAGCGATTCTACTAGCAGAGAAATATTGGTCTACATTTGTAGTAAGACAGTACTGAGAATCCCGCGATGGTAACCCATACAAACAAATCCTGGGAGCGGAGCAACAGTGTAACAGTCGTGTTGATAAAGGCCAGTTTTCGATGAAGATGCGGGCCTCGCATTGATATTATCCAGGAACTACTTACACTCACGTTGCGAGTAATTACAGCACCCAGGTGTTTAATTAGAACAACCCATGGACATCTATTGAGGTATATAAATGGAGTAAACATCAACGATCGAAATATGGGATACATAAATGGGGCCAATTGGTTACATTGAGATAACACGGGCTTCAGTCGATTACAAGAGCTTGCCAAAAGATTATTGCAAAATTCTTACATGACTGCATAATTCGTTAAAAAATAGAGAAACCAATGGTGTAACATGACGTCGGTTTTACCATGATCAATATATTGTAAATTGGAATTTTTATTGCTAAAATAGTTCAAAGAGCATCTCAACTTCGTATGCGCTACCGATAAGAAATGCTCGAGGCCGCAGCGTGGCCGGCGGTGCGTTCCGTTCGTTCACGGTCGGAAAGATTCGGGCTACATCGATAACCGCTTCATCACCCTTCGTATACGTGCGGGAACAACTTTTTAGACTGATTTTTCTTGAAACGTTGATTCTATTTATATACTTCTATGTGTATGTCGCATATTTATCGCTCCCGGCCTTGATCACCACCCTGACCATGTCATCCAATCTGCCACCACGTTTGCTGTTAGAATTTTGCTTACTAGAGAGCTAAATTCGATCATCACCACATAAGAATACTCCCACTATACAGTGCTAATCTCTAATGGTGAATGGTGAATGATTCCCGTTATTGAAAATTAGGCTCTTTCTGGAATTTTGCACACGTACGAGCTCTGATTAAATTTTAAAAAGAGTACCATCGAAAGGCTTCGGGTGCAGTATAACAACGCTTACCGCATGATCCTCGGTCTACCCAGGTACTGCAGTACTTTATTATTTTCAAGACATTACTACGCCAATGAAGAGAACTGGCCTTTGAGTTTGGAGTAGGAGTTAAACAATAAGAATACGTAGTTAAGCTTAATAAACAGGGCTATATAAATAATGAATACTAAGAACTAGAGATTAGGTCGCATTAATACATGTAAATATGGCTAATAATAAAAATAAAAATTTCGATTTTAATAAGTTTCATGTTTTACCTTTTTGTGAAAACTATTTTAATATTTTATACTTTTTGATTTATTTCTTAAATACTAAAAGGTATTCATTTTAATTTTAATATGTAGTACATTCTTACAATAATAGATATTATATGGTATTATAGAACAACATAGTACATTATGTATATATTTTAGTATTTCAACCCCAATGAAACGCCAATGCCGCTTCCTTTATGCTCATCGAGGGTTGAGTTCCAGGATTCTGGCTTATAGTACATTATTTATATATATTTATATTTTAACGCCAATGAAACGCCAAGGCCGGTTCCTGTATGCTCGTCGAGGGTTGAGTTCCAGGTTTGTGGCTTTCATTCTAACCAGGGTAGCAAGCAGGGATGATAGAAAGAATTGATACCTCCGGAAACGTCTTCATATCGGAATCCCGTCCTGATTCCAGCATCGAAGGACACTGGAGAAAAATATAGCCCCACCAATCTTAACCGTTACAGATCAAAAGTTAATTGTTATATATCTTATGTTTTTTATATGTAAAGTTTAGTTTCATTTTTATGTTTTTAATTTAAATAATATTGATATTACGTATTAGAAAAACGCCGATTCATTAACCATTACAAATAGAAGAAAGCAACCTACGCATTTTAGATAGTGAAAATCACCTGGACCTATATATTGATAAACACTTGTCCTCTAAACAACACATACAAAAACTAAAAGAAAAAAATCATCCTGCTAATTGGTGTATTTGGTGGAATAGCTCATATTCTACCAGGCCACGTAAAGATGGGACTATACTTTAGTTTAATCCAGTCCCACCTAAATTACCTAGTGGAAATATGGGGAAACACACACATTACATACTTGAACGAGTTACAAATACGGAATAAAGTTTTAAAAGAACGCTTCAATTATAACCCAGACACCCCCACAAAAAAACTATACCAAGACAAGAACTTCAGAAAACTGTACGAATATAAGATATGCCTATTAATCTACAAAATACAAAATAGACTTATTCAAACACGATCACAGCATTTATAAAACATCACAAGTACACGAACACTACACAAGACAATTTAATAAATTGTACACGAATACAGTAAAGACTGGAAGTGGTAAAAGAAACAGAGGCCGTTAGGGTGTATATATACACAATTTCCTTCCCAATAGCCTGAAAACGGAGAATCAAGTGAGAACGTAAAAAAACTGTTCAATCTCAAAATAAGTGAGAAAATGACAGTGTACAATAGGAATAATGTGCAATATAGGAATAATATGTTAGGTATGTAAATAATATATTGTAATATTAAGTAATATGATATACAATATAAGTATTAAAATAGGTTAAGAATAATATGTATGCATGCGGTTAATTAATATAATGTGTATGTAGTTAAGTTAAGAAAGCGAAATAATTATGTATTTCTTTAAATTAAAAAAAGCGATTGTTCATTTGTTCTTTTCTTATTGAACATAAACATATTTTAGAGCATAACCTTTATTGTGACACAATCTGTTCCTATTATTATGAAACTGGGTTGAGGGCTGGACCTACCCCGAGAAAGTCAATTACCTACCCTTTCAGATTAATGCTAGCCGAAGAAAGAAGCCGCGCAGTAAGATTACATGTCTTCCGAAAAGGTAAGTTACGAATTCTTGCCATTAGCTAAGGAGTAGCTGCCCACTTTTCCTATTCTTTAACAAAGCATTCTCTAAATTTACTTTTCATAGCTATTATCAAATAGAATGTACTCACTTATCGACGTCCTTTACGACTCGGCGATACTGTTTTAAAGGTATAAAGGTGAACTTTTACCGAACAGCAGTCATGGCAATCGTAATGTACATTTCCACTTAGGTGAGAATCCCTTGCCCGGCGAGTATATCGAGTATTTGAGGTGATTTTGTCACGAACTGCGCTATAAAAGTAATTCAATTATTATTATAATTTCTTCAAAAGACTGGTATTCACTTTGTGGTGTCACTATTAATAAATTAATTAAAAATTACTTTGTAATCACCACTTTATTAATATATACACATCAACATGTTTCATTAATTATATAATTAACATTTAAATACTTTTTAAATAGCTTTCTCTTGAATTTATTTTCATATTAATATTAATAATAAAAGTAATTTCTTTTTTTATTTTCTATTATAGATTTGTTATTCAATGTTTTATAATATTTTTTTACTAAAATTTTTCTATTAATTGCTTACCAACTTTAATAATTTTTTTAATATATATAATTTGTCTAGTCTTACATTATTGTGTTCTATGTTTATCATTTGTCTATACATGACTTTTTTTGTAGTATTCTGTGTGTCCTGATGAAGAAAGCTTCGCTTTCGAAACACGTTGATATATATATATATATTAATGAAGTGGTGATTAGAAGGCATTTTTTAAAGTCATTTATTATTATTATTAATCAAACCGAAGCAAAGAGTCAATAGTAACGTACTAACTAATCCTGTGAAATATTTATATGTTTTTTTCTAGATTATTAAATGTAAAAACACTTTCGTTGCTCAGTTTAATGAAAACACAACACATGAAATTATTAATATATATGAGCGTGGGAAAGCGTGTCCAAATCAACCTCATATTTTTACTAATCGGTTTATCGGTTGTAACTAATCGTGTGAAAACGTAAACATACATAATAATAAGAAAAAAAATAGTACAAATTAATTAAATAATATACTTTGTATTCACCACTTTATTAATAAAAAGATATCTACGTGCTTCGAATGCGATGCTTTATTCATCAGGAGTAATACTAAAAATTATAATTTCAAGTATAGACAGATGGTAATAATTAGAAAAGAATAATGTAAGAATAGACAAATTATGAACATACACAAAAATTGATTAAAGTAGGTAAATAATTAATCAAAAATATTAAAAAAATATATATTGTAACAAAAAAGTATTATAAAACATTGAATAACAAATTTATATTAGAAATTAAAAAATAAATTATTTTTATTATTAATATTAATACGAAAATAAATTCAAAGGATAGATTTTCTTTTAAGAACATTTGATTATTTATTAAATTTAATTCGCTATTAACGCGTTTTTCTGATTTCTAAAATTTAAAATTTGGTTAATTGTAATCCGGTTTCATTTGTATGTCAAATTTTAAACCTTTATTTATATCAAATAGATGATTGGTTTTAATACACATTCGCCTCAGAGATCTCATTTCTAAAGAATTTAGTCTACTTTCACCCTTCCTCTGCTAGTTTCGTGCCTCACTGCCATACATCAGGGTTGGTATTAGCACTCCATTGTGGACTGCTGGCTTCGCTTCTTTGGATAACTTTTTGTTGACGCCAACCGCGTCCAGTCCTCCGTTAATGGAGTTTCCTGCATTCACCCTTTTTTCAATGTCCCTATTAGTCTTTCCATATCTCGTAAACATACTTCCCAAATACACAAACTCATCGACCTACTACAAATATTCATAATTCAGAACTATATTGCACACTGTTTTCGCACTCTCTCTCTTTCAAACACTATGACTTCAGACTTACTTACAAACACCATTAGCTCATTGTTCATACATACTTTATTTATCCTAGATACGAGGGACTGTAGGTCTTCCATACTGTTAGCAATCAGCATTGCATCATCAACATATAACAGGCAACAAAAATAACTTTATAATATTTAAATATCTCTTACTACCATCAATATGAGGGGAAATTGCTGGCGCAATGATGAAGAATTGAGCTGGCAGAGGGTTAGACCCGTGACACATAGATACGATAGATGCACACAACTCCAGTTTAAGCACAGCTGTCCTGTATTTGCACTTATGTAACATATTGTAAACACTTTCGGAGAAATATATTAATATTTACTCATTTTTATTCACATATTATTATTTACTTATTACTGTTTACTAATTATTATTGAATTATAAAGCCGCTCATCCCAACACAGGATTGTCCTAGTGAGATGAGTTACTAATGTTTTTGTTTTTATATTTAAATTTAAGAATAAATAAATAATAGCGCTTAAAGTAACCCAAATTAATTTTATATTTCGACAAAACTAAAAAAATACATATTTAAAATACAAAATAAAAGTGAAAAATAAAAATATCCGTCCTAATCCAAAAACAAAATGCGCACATGACGTCAGATGTTGCAAAGGTAATGGTACCAATATAAAAAAGGTGTTTTAATGCGATGATTTTTTATTCACTTTTAAATGACGATTTATAAATTCTAATAATAAAAGTTATATATTTACATTCGACGTTTTCTGATCTACATGAACACATATTTTTAAAGCCATTATATTTAGAGTTCCTTATTATCTAACAAACAGTGCTAATCGAAAGTGATCTACTAGGTAAGTAAGAACCTGTATATTATCCGATATACTCGTACCTGTAAATAATATAAATAATATGTAAATTTCTACGCAGCATCACGCTTATCGGTGATACAGTGTACATATTTTTAATCGTTGAAGAAGATAATATTAACATATCCCAAATGAACCACGAAACCGAAAAAACAACAGAAATTAAAAAGATTTCAGTCGCATCTGGGACTCGAACCCAGGACCTCTACCTATCCGGGGTAACCGCATAACCAACTTAGCTAATGAGACCAGTTCAATTTACGCCATTTACACCTATATAATACTTCAAGTTCAAGATTTGTTAATATTATTCTCCATTTTTATAAATCCCATATTATTGGCTCCTATCCTTATGATGATTGCAAAGTTTCAATTGCAATCGGAATACAGTCTCGGATATGCCTACCTGATTTTTATTTATATGAGACATCTATTGTTATGTTATATTATGTTATATTATATTATGTTATGTTATGGGATGTGTTAATATTATCTTCTTCAATGATTAAATATTACAATGAGGTTTACAAACTTCAATAAGTTATAAAAAAGAAATTGAATAGTGTACATATAGTTTATGTTATTGGCTGATCAGCTGATGGATGCAATCTGTTAATATTAAGTTATAATAAGTTATTCATACTTAGTAGGATAGAGTCTTAGAAAAATATTTGTACAGCGCCCTAGAGGTTATTTTTCACAAAAACGGCGCTACACAAATCTTCCAAACAGTTGTTATACCCGAGCATCTTTCTCTCCTGCCCGACGGAGTTTCCATTACCCAACATTGAAGTATTCCATTACCACGGGAACAAATAGGGAATATGCACGGAATACGCTGCTCACGTGTACAAATTGTATTTGCCTTGCAATAATAGTAAATCACTTCTTTCACCGCATTATGCGGAGTCATATTCATTACAGGCTAGCTGCGAATGTTGCATGTTTTGCGAACTGCATTCGCTGAAGAGCGACGCGTTACAAACACGCACGTGACAACATTCCACTGGCAATGTTTTAGCGAGGGACGTGCTTCCAACCGTTATTTTGTTCATAGAATTAAAATTTAAAAAAAACTTATTTCGCTTTAGCAACTGTCGCGTGTCTCATTAAAAAAATGTAAAAAAATACACTTAATAATATCTTTTTTCCTGACTGGAATTTTAGGTGTAATCAATCAGAAGCTATGGATATTTAAAATATTGATCGAAATGGACCATATAATAAAGAAACACCTAAGAAATACCGTATGGGCATGTTTAGTGATGCAAAAGTCTGTCCAGTCGGACCTTTAATTTCAAATACAGAACTGCGTTTCATCATCATTTTGAAATTTAAATGGGATGGTGATGGTTTAAGAGAGAAAGAGAGCGTGTTAAATGAGCTAGAACATAAATGTATTAAGTCAGCGTCACGCGGGCTTGCATTTAAAGGTGATATTGGCGCAATATCGTTTCTTACAAATTTATCGATTTAAATCTCGTTCGTAACCGTTGACATCAGAATTACATAGACCTACCTAAAGCAAAATCTGCCTGTATCATTTTGACCTTAAGACAAAGGTCACGTGATAAATAAAGGCTTCATTTTTTTTACGTACGAATACAACCGGTTTACAATTAGAGCAATTCGAAAATTTAGAAATTAGAAAAAGTGTTAATAGTCATTTAAATATAATTAATAATCAGATATATTTTTTTTAAATAGCTGTCTCTTGAATTTATTTTCATATCAATATAAATAATAAAAAATAATTTCTTTTTTAATTTCTAATATACATATATTATTCAATGTTTGATAATAATTTCTTATTAACATTTTTGATTAATTACTTACCTACTTTAATCAATTTTTGCTTATGTTTATAATTTGTCTATTCTTACATTATTGTGTTCTATGTTTATCATTTGTCTACTTGACATTATTATTTTTTAATATTCTGTATAGTCCTGATGAGGAAAACTTCACTTTGGAAACATGTTGATATGCATATATTAATAAGGTGGTGATTACAAATTATTTTTTAAATCAGTTTATATGTAAAAACATATTTACTGAAACAATAATATATTTTCTATTAACGTAAAACCATCTAAACGCTCGCTAGACAAAACCGGCCACGATGCTCAACCGTTATAATTTATTGGCCTGCCAACAAAAGGCTAAAATGGGCGAAACCAGTTAAAGTTCTGTTCAATTCGAGTGTTCTGCTTGACGGTTATATTGCGAACGGTTTGACCAGAGCATGATGGTTCAATTTGCCGGCGATGTAGTCCGAATACATTTTGTTAGCGAGCACCCCGCGGTCGTGTTATTATACTCCACTACATTTCAGACGGGCACCTTTGAAACACCCTGTACATAAGTAAGTGCTACTTCTGCAGTTCGTGCTTTAAGGGTGATAAATGATTACGGAACGGGGTGTTTCTCATATTATATGCAAAGAGCAAGCACACAGCAAAGTGCAGTAATGTTTGCTTTTCCGATGTTCGAGAAATATATAGGTGGGCTGGAAGCTGCAGACCTTCTTCTTGATTATTATGAATTTTCAGTAAAGTCTACTAAGATTTTGTCAAACAATAATGAGAAAGTAACGTTTTTAAATAAATTGAATTAAAAATATTTTTTCTTCAAAATATGCGTAATCACTTCGTGGCGTCATTATTTTAAAAAGCAATAACAATTATTTAGTAGTATACTGTGTAACCTGATGAGGAAAGATTTGCTTTCGAAACTTGTTGATATTATTATATTAAACATAGGCGTGAACAAAATAATTCTTGTTAATTTTATATTTTGTTTAAATATCTATTTAACATATAAATTTCAACACGTTTCGGAAACAAAGCTTCCCTCGTCAGGATACACAGTATACTGAGAAAAAATTACGAGAATAGATAAATATTAAACTAACTAACTAACCATCTACCGTTTCCCCGTAAAGGTAGGCAGAGAGGACGGACCGCCGAACAACTCGATCTTGGTATACACTTCTTGCCTCATTCACATTCATACATCGCCTCATACATTTTCTTCCGTTATTCCGACTTCTGACATGGCACGACTTAAGTATTCGATTCACTCGATTGTGTCATGTTTCACATATTGATCATATATTGTTTTACCACACATTCGCCACAGAGATCTCATTTCTACAGCATTCAGTCTACTTTCATCCTCCTCTGCTAGTTCCATGTCTCACTGCCATAAATCAGGGTTGGTATCAGCACTCCCTTTTGGACTGTTATCTTCGCTATAGATAATAATAAACGTGGAAAAATGAATCGTTAGAATTGACATATTACAAACATAAACAAAAATTACCAGTAATTGATGATAGTAGGTAAGCAATTAATTAATAATGTAAAAATAATTTAAAAAAAACAATATTTTAAAATATTAAATAATAATTTTAAATTATATTATATTTTTTTAACTTTGTATTTAATATTTTTCTTCGTGTACGTTTCATGTATTTTCTTCTGCATTTTTCCACATATATATTTATTGTTACCCTTCTCAGAACAGACATCGTCTAGTGAGACGGGTAAAGTAAATATATTCTTATCAAATTATATTGATTGAGGATTACAGAAAATTAGTTGAAAGATTCCCTTTATAAAACCCAACAAAATATAATTTAAACAAGCTACTTCATGAAAAACGATCAAATAATACAATAGCTTTGCTTACCCATCTATCGTTTTCAAAATAATTATAATAAAAAAAATATATATAATAGTGATGTACCCAATGTCCCATGACAAAGTTACTTATGTTCACGTAATAGTTAAACATGCTGAAATCAACAAAGTTAACTTGTTTTGAAATTTTTTTCAACCATATTGATCAAGTATTGGGAATAAATATTGTTTCACCGTGCGTGGCGTGATTCAACTGAACATCGGGATGCTTAAACTGGGGTTCAGAACGATACGACAAACCGAAAAAAAACATTGTATCATAACGCAGTAAACTTTAAGTGTTTTTTTTATGAACACCAACGACGTTATTTCTTCTCTTAGTGGAGTAATAAAAAAACATAGATTATGCAGATCTTTCCCCACCTCAGATAAAACAGGGGAAACTACTTAAGGGTGTTTTACGCCCCATGCTAAAGGGCAAGAGATTGATACTCTTATTTTATGGCCGGATAGGATAAATGCGTAGGATACCGAGCAATGATGAAGTCAATCTTTAAGTGCGAATTGAATACTAAAACTTAATTATATAAATTAAAAATATACTTTGTATTTACCACTTTAATACTTTTTACCACTAAAACTTAATGTTCGCTACGTCGGGGAATGCAATGTTCTGTTCCTGACAACTGCCATTTTACCAATTATTACCTAAAATGAATTTTTTTGATAAAAAAACCTTTTTCCACTTATTTATTTTCGACCGGACCAGTTTCACTCTATCACGGGCATCGTCAAACTGGCACAATTAGAACTAAATCTATGGTATATGTAGCATCGATGTCAGGAGTGAGTCCCCCTGCTTTCTAATGTTGCTTTTATTTTTCACTTGAAGTTTGTTTTATTGCTAACGGTACTGTTTACTATTATGTTTTTTAAAAACTGGTTTCGGGCTGGTTTATTACCCTATTGAAGACTGATTACATTATGTTTGCTTACTGAATCTATATGTTTTTAAAAAATATATGTTAAGTCATTCGTGTCAGCTTTTATTTGAATGGATGGTTATTTCTGGTTTTGTTTTTTCCCTCTGATTTCCGTCTTGGTTGCTAAAAAGAATTTTATAGCAGTTTTTTTCCTGTAGTTGGATGAGCTAGGGGTAACCAGGTACATTTTAATGGGTCTTTAAAATATTTTATAATGTTATAATAGGTACATTTCAGGGTAATATCTTTCTTTGAATTCCCAGTTACATTTTACCGTGGTATTTTCTTATGTGTTTCCCGTTTACATTCATATGTTTAATATATATTATTTTTTAAAACTTCCGATTTATGGCGTTTTTAAAGACATTAATAGATAAATAAGCATTATACAGCAGGATGTAACATGATATATAAAATTACAACAAAATAAAATAACGGAGGTACATTTTATACTAGCGTCAATAAAGACTGATAGGGATATTGAAAGAAAGGTGAATGCAGGAAACTCCATTAACGGAGAACTGAACGCAGTTGGCGCTAACGAAAAGTGACGCGAAGCTAGCAGTTCACAATGGAGTGCTGATTCGGACCCTGATGTATGGCAGTGAGGGATTGAACTGGCAAAGGAAGGGTGAAAGTAGACTGAATGCTGTAGAAATGAGATCTCTGAGTCTAATGTGTCAAGCTGCGTAAGGTGAATGCAGGAAACTCCATTAACGGAGAACTGAACGCAGTTGGCGCTAACGAAAAGTGACGCGAAGCTAGCAGTTTACAATGGAGTGCTGATTCGGACCCTGATGTATGGCAGTGAGGGATTGAACTGGCAAAGGAAGGGTGAAAGTAGACTGAATGCTGTAGAAATGAGATCTCTGAGTCTAATGTGTCAAGCTGCGTACATTTTTTATTCGTCTTTGTCCTTTTTAAATTAATAGCATATTATAAAATACCTTATATTATAAGAATTAACAACAATACAGAGTTAACTTACATTGTTTACTTCATTATAAAGATTTGAGCCGCTTTAGCATCCATCTGTATGAAACATTCTTCTAACAATAATGATTTTTCGATATTCGAATATTTTTGTGACATTCAAATTATTTACTGATTAATAAATCTTTATTTTCGTGTTATTTTTATAAAATTGTAAATCCCACCACAGGGTTAGTCCGGGTGAGGTTAAAAATGGAATTTTGAACAACAACCGTTATCATCTAAAGACACAAAAAAAATAAAATAGAAAACTTTAAATATTCGATAATAGACGGAAATAAAAATAGTTTCCGAACATACGATTTTGCGGGTTTCTTGTACAAAACAAAATAAAAGTATCCAATAATAATAAATAAGATACCTTCTTAAATTTGAAGGATGCGTAGAAAGCGTATAAAAATACGGCTATCAACGTTCACTGTTGGGTTTTTACATGCAATTTGTTGATAAATAGCTTTGGCCGAATGTAGACAGTTGCAATAGAACACAAATATGCCCTTATATCATAAAAATATCGACGCAGAAAAGAAATATTGGTGTAAAAGTCTAAGCCATGTAGAAAAACGCAGGTTTTTGAGGTTAAAATACGTAATATTGAAAAAATGGAAATTTTATACAACGTCGTACAGGTTCTATTTTTCATTGTAGAGTCACGGGATCCAGATACATCGATGTAGGAAAAAAAACAGTGAAATGGTGTATATAAAGCATTTTTTTGGGTAGTGATGGTAACAGCAGTATAGCTTTCCTGCGACGCTATTTTTCTTGTTGATCGTGGAAACAGGCACGCATGGAAAAAAAATTGAAAACAGTAATTAATGTTTTTTTTAAATTTTTTTTATCTGGAATGCAAATACGAAAATGACTGCCTGAAATAGAGACATAAGTGAATAATTACGAGAAAATATTCCTGGTGAATAATTATAATACACTACATTTTTTTCGTCACGTGTGGATGTTTTGTTGTGAAGAGATTTGGCCAAGAATGCAGTGCTCTTGTATCCCTGGGGTGATATTATTAAGTTGATTCCATCCTGGCTAACAAAACAAGAAGGCTTTCTATTCTTCGCCGCTGCATCGGTTGGAATTCTGATGCTTGAATGGTCTATTTATTCTATCATTTATATAGCTTATTTACAGCTTATCGCGAAAGCGAGGCTCCCCTTGTACCCTTGGGATCTGCCAAGAGTCTAGGTACAAAAGAAAAGATGGAATCTTATTTTTTTTCTTTGTTCGATTATTTATTACTTCTCCGATTGTGGGCGGATAGAATGCATTTGATTTGAATATAAATGTCATTTACAAGAGACATTTAAAATTTGCACAAAACAAAGGATGATCCATTTAACGATATTGTCATTACTCACATCAAATCAATCACTAATAGGTCATATAAAAGGCTTGGATTTGTACTTTGATTAAGTACACCATTTAAAAAATCACGTAAGCTAATTATGCTTTATTTTTCACTTGTCAGAAGTGCACTGGAAGATGTATCGCCTCTCTGGAATCCCAAATACATGCTATATGTCAATAGTATAGAACGAATAAAGTTTGTCCGGTTCAAATACTACAATAATTGTCACTGTGCACTAAAATCTCTGAAACCACGGCGAACGATAGCCGACACTATATTCCTGTATAAAATCTTAAATAATGTAACAAACTGTCCTGAATTCCTATCTCAAACTAAACTTAATATACCATTGAAACGTACTCGCCACACAAAACTATTTTACACATTAAACAATAAAATAAATGCTGCAACAAATTCACCAATTTCCCGTGTTATTCCAACATTTTATAATCTTTTTCCCAACCTAAATTTCGACATATTTTTTGACTTCCTACCGTCATTTAAAAAAAATATTACTCCTAACATCAATGTGCAATCACAATTCTCCAGTACATAGCACTATTCAGACACACAGGTACACACACACGCTCACACACACACACATAGACACAGACGCTTATACACTATACAGTTTTTTCATATACCTTTGTATCTTTACCGTGTATCATTCCCTATCATTGTACTAACCCCGCCCGGTAAAATGTATATAACCACTTACTAGATATTACATGTCATTGGCACCGATCCTTGTAATAATTTTCTAAAACCTTGTAATTTGTACAACACTCATTTTATATATGTACTCTTTGGTTCTAGAATAAATAATGATAAATCAATTACAAAAAGGCTATTTATTTTTGGATCTCTTTTTTATGTTTCTAACTGATGGAAAAGTGGGAATAAGTAATCTCCAATTTCATGAATGTTGTTTGGCTGCAGGAAATGGAAATGTGGCGAAAGCAATGTTGGAATTTATATAAAAGGACCAACATGGGAACTAGATAAAAAAATTGTAAATAATGATATAAATATTTTTAAAATATGAAAAATCTTAAAGGAAATATGGAATATAGCAAACTTATGAGAAATGTAAATCAATTTATAACAGCTAATTTTAAAACAAATCAAATGCCAAACCATTATTTTTATCAACCTACAAAAAAATTCAATAACCTCCCCATTGAAATCCGGTGTATTAATGATCAATCAGAACAAATAAATAAAATTATACTGTTCAAAAAAAAACTTACTTAAGTAAATATCGTAGTTCATACAAAACACTTTATAAATAGAAGCAAATTAAATATTATGTAACTACCAAATTAAGAATCGTAGCTCCCTTATCAAAACACAAGAACTCTTCTTTTCTGATAAAGTATATACGACCAATTAATTAAAAAAAAAAATACATGTAATGCAACTCATGAGAAATTAAAAAAAAAACGTAATTTTATTACTTTTTTTTTTAATTATTGAATTCTGATCACAACATACATAGCTAAAGCCATTTCAATAAAAGTTACGATAAAGTTATTGGTGTCTTTAATCAGGGTATTGGTGTCTTTTTTTCAGGCCGGTATTTGAACGTAAAGCTTCTAGGATTAGAAGTTTTTTTTTCAGTCCGTCCACATCATTCAGTTATTTAATAAAATAGATTTTTTTGTAAACGATTTTTGATTTTCGAGTAATTTGAGAACCAATCCAACATGTTGCCTCTCAGTCCTAGTGCATATAATTTACTAAGTAATAACTTATGGGATACTTTATTGAAAGCTTTTGAAAAGTCTGTAAAGATACCGTTAACTTGTTTTTTATCCGTAAAAAATTCCGTAAGATGGTATGGGAAAAGTATTAGTTTATTAGCAGTTGATCTTCCACTGACGTTCCTCTGACCTTTGTAATTTTTTTATCAATTACCTTGAGTATTGATGGATGAATTAAGTCGAGAACAACGGATTCCATATTTTTTGGGAGTGCTCATTGTATACATATAGGACGATAGTATTTTATGTCTGTGTAATCGCCTTTTTTTGAAATTGGGGCTAATATAATTATATTTTCAACGAGTTGAAAAATGTCCAGAAGAAAGTAAATGGTTAAATAATATGGTGACTGGACTTGATATTGCAGATGCGCAATGTTTGAAAACTATTGGCGTAATGTTATCTGGGCGTGCAGATTTGTTGGGGTCAAAGGAAAGAATTTTATTTAGACAGGATTTTCGTGTAATATGGTAGTTCTGTAAATGTAGCATGTTATGATATGCATATGATGGTATTTTATTTTTTTATATTTCGTATTCGTACACGCTTTGGAAATGATGATGACGATTTTCAATTGAGATGATGTGTGCTATATAGCACAGTTTGCAAGGTGTTTAACATTTTCTTCTCGTTGCCGAAAAGTTTGAGTAGTCTTCGATAAGGTGAGTAAATTTGAAAATTTTATAACTTTTTTTTGTTTGTTTGAGTAGTAATATGAGGTCCGTGGAGAATTAAATTGGATATGTTCTGTGTTTTGGTATATACGATGGTATATTAGATTTTATATTGTTGGAAAATTCTTAATAAAGTTTTTCTAAAGTTTGTTTAATATCACTGTCATCAGTAAAGAAAGTCCAATCAGTATTAATGAGCTAGTAATTAATAGAATTGTGATAAGCGTTTGTGAAGTTGAGTGATGTTTGTTCTAGTATGGGTTTGTATGTGTAGATATTAACTACAATATTTAGGGGAGGATGATGTCTATCCATCGGTATGAGCGAATCGTTTGACTTCTCAACACACAGTTTAGAGCAGTTAGAAAGTGTTAGATCTAAAAGACGGTTACATGAATTGTAAACAAAATCATGTTGATATAATTTCAAATAGTTTTTTTTGTATCTATCACTTCACGTGCTCTGTCATTAGAACTTTCATTTGTTATATAACCATTGTAACTAAAGCTCCCTTTCAAATTGGGAAGATTGTAAATGCCGACGATATTAATTTTAGATGTAGGATGTTTTGACACAAGAAATACAATGTCTTCATAGTGTTTCTTGTAAGTTTGAATATCGGAGTTTGGGGGTATGTATATAGTACCGATGATGATTTTTTCCATGGTGGAAACAATTTGCAAAAATAATTGCTCCAGCGAGCTATTTTGTGTGTTTAGTTTTTTCGCTGATAAAGTTTCCTTAGTTGCTATCAGAATTCCGCCTCCTTGGTTTGGTACTAGATTTTTGGTTTCTGTCGCACCGAAATATCTTGTGGTTTGTAAAATCATGTTTTGGAGACTTTATTTCTATGACGAGCCAAGTTTCGATAATAACATATAAATACTTTAACTACAGTTCCTCAGTAAAATATGCGAATGAATACTCACGTTTAAATATATCCCTGGTGCCCGGTTTCTTGACGAGGATAGGCTCTCCGTCCTCGCGTCTCCAGGTGATCCTGGGTGCTGGTCTACCCGTGGCCCTGCAGCTGAGGGTAGCATTATCGTGCTCCTGCACCGCGAGGTCTGCTGAGGTGTCGTCGTAGACTATGTCTGGTGGGACTGTTGGACAGAGAAATAAAACAAAGTTATTTGTTGATATTATGGATAGCACTGAGTAACGCGTTTCACTTTTAAGAATAGACGACAAATATACTAGAATTTATGTGCCAAGCAAAGTTTTTCTGGTGAAATACGTATGCTGTGTTAAGTTCTACTCCAGACCCATTCTTATGCTTAACTGAAACAACAGAGCATCCAGGATTAGGCCCAGTTTAAATGGCCCCGTAGAGGGTGGACACTTTTAAATAAATATATTAATGTAATACATATTTTTTCACTATATTAACGTAACTACATAAATATGTATTATTCTTATCTTATTTGATGACTTCTTTTATAATACCATTTTATTTAATATTACTAATTTTATTTGTATACTTGATGATTCACGTCCCGCTTGACAACACCGTCCCTAAACCCTTACATATGGAAAGAAAGGGTCTTAGATTGAATTTTTTTGAACAATTAGAAATTAATAAACGAACGAATGATCCTAATAAACATTAATTAACATAGTAAGGAAAATTAATTTTTTACTGCTACGCGTTTATTATGACTAAAAGATTCTATCCGAATTTATTTGTATTTGTTATTGATATTGTTTCCAATATAACCTATCCAGTTATTTATTTGGGACATCTGTTGACCATTCCTGTAAGTCTTGGATTAATATGCATTTTTTTCTTTCTCAATGAAGAGTATAAACTTCCTTGTAATATGTTTTTTAATCATTGAAGATAATATTAACAACTCTCAAATATGTACTATTTATTAGTTTCTAAAGCTTGATTCTGCTTTTGTGTACACGTTATGTATTTGAACAAAAAACAACAAATTTATCCGATTTGTAACAATCGTAAATATTTCAGTCTTTGAACTTAACGCAGATTACAGATGCGAGTGATCGGTTGTCAGTCCTATTGGCATTTTCGTTTCTTTTGATTTGTACTTATAACCATTTTGAATAAACATTTTGGGTTCTCAGAAGAATCTGACAGTATTTTGGGAAACTTTTTAATGGATAATGACATAAGTTGTTTTCCTGTGCCGACTTTGGGAAACCTGAGAAACGCTTTGATGTTTGGCGCGTTTAAAGTTGTTTAATTTCAATTTCTCGGGGCTTGTGCCTATATTAATTACGTACATAGTTTATTATTCATTACTAGACCTACTGAGAGTTTATCAAATATTTACCTATGTCGGTTCAGGGAGAAATAAATATAGAAAACGTGTTGGAATATACACATAAGCCCCTTTCCACGGTAGGTTTTAGTCGGTTCTTCCCTGATTATAGACAGCTAAACTTAAAACTCATCTTTTCAGGGCCGTCTGTTTCATCACATGCTATAGTAAAAGTAAGAGTTTAAAGGCTTGCTAAAGTTAAATTTTCAATCAATTTAACTGACTGTTTTACGTCACTTCTAACTTTAGCTATTACTTTCCGAAAATGCATTCTCTACGAATCTACCATATTTACCCGTGAGATATGGTGTGATTACCGAAACAGCATAATGGAACTACTCCGAATTCAATATAATAACGCTTTCAGAATTATGTTTTTGAGATATTGGAGATACAGCAGCGCATCGGCAATGTTCAGGGAGCAACGAATAGATGGATTCACCGGCCTGATGAGACACCGGGTCATAGGAGCCAGGATGCGGTTAATGGACTCCGACTACACGGTGGTGACCGCAGCCTTCCAGCATCAAGCGCCTCTCCCGAGAGAGCGCTGGGCCCGAGCTGACTCAGGACCAAGCCCGATACATAACATAACTGTGTAATTTATTTTATTTTTAAACTATTGCTATTTGTGTGCTATAACAGTATTATATTACTTTTGCATTATTTTCATTTTATTATTTTATGGTTTTGTCATGAATTGATTTTAATCTTATTTATAATATTTATAACTATATGGGACGGGTGGGATTGCACCAACCTTTCTATATCTTGGAATAAAAATACTTATTATTATTATTAAGATAGTTTTCAGGTAGAAATATTAAATCGTTTGTATGAAAAACAAAAAAAAATTTCACCAATGGAAAAATATTTTTGCATGGAAAAAACAATGGAATTTCAAAAAAAGTTTTTAAAAATTTTTTCTTGCACTATTATGTATAATCTGCTTCCAAAGTAAATGTAATTTATCCCCGGCCACCTGTATGTGCGGGTCTCGGTAGCACATGCATTGGTTTTCTAGGAGGTTTATCATCAACATAACAACGGGTAGACAGGTTACGCCCGTAATAATATGAATTTAAAAAAAAAAATTAGATGCACCGGGAAAGCTAAGATTGGTAACAACAAATATATTTTTACCCCTTAAATTAACACGTGTGAAGTGTTCATATATTTTTCAAAGCATTTTTATGGTATTTAAATGACTTAAGAGGAAACGACTGCGCGGCCTGTTTCATATAAAACTTAATTTTGGATTTTAGGCCAAAATACACATCCAAACTGGATAATATATATTTTTTTAAATTATAGGTATAGTAAATATCTAGTACGGATTAGAAGTATTCTATCAATTTTTGTTTTAAATTATGAAATATAGGCCATTAAAGAAATTATTTTTTCATGATTTTAGAGAAAACTTTGAAAATTATTTGCGGGTTTACGGTTTTTTTTAAATTTATTTTTTAATTGTCACATTTGCTATATAATTTTGATTACATAAAATTAAATAAAACATCTTAAATTTCTTTTCCGGGTCGGTATTTTATATAATGTACGGCAAATTTGTGTTCCGACGTAAATATATTTTAACATATTTTTATAGCAGACAGCGCCTAATTTTTTTTTTAAATCTCCAATAGCCCCAAATAATTGGTAAAGTCGCCCCTGAAATCGCGAAAATTCGATTTCTTTAATGACCTTTGTTTTGTTCAGAATTTTTTTATAAATACATATAATCCGTAGTAGATATTTGCTTTACCATTTGATGAAAAAAAATGAAATCGCTCGGGTGAGGTGAATATTTTGACCTCAAATCCAAAATTAAGTTTTGTATGAAACAGGCCGCGCAGCCATTCCCCTTGAACCACTATATCTCTATAAATTAAGTAAATGAAATTATAACCTTACTAGCTGAAGTTCTATAATCCATAACCCTACCCCCTCTCCTACCCTTACTCCTACTCCTATTCCCTACCCCTACCTAGTAATTTTCTTCTTATTTTGAAGGTTAAGTTTGCTAAATTTCACTACGAAGTACCAAAATTTGGCTTTAAGGATGAGAAAGGGTAATAGGAGTGGTTTTCCAAAATCTTATGTAGACAGTGACCTTTCTCTCGTTTTGTAGGTCAAGTCTGCAAAATTTCATCAAACTAGGAATAAAACTGAAGGAATATATTTAAAACAAACACACACCGCCCGCCCGAGACATTCTTCTGTGTATAATTGAGATAGAAATCGAAGAAGAAGATATTAGAAAAAGATGAATATCAGGCACGCGGTCGTCTTCGTCATTAAAAAACTTACTATTTAATTAAAGAGCGCAGTTCGAGGAATGTTAAGATAAAATTAATATGATAATATATTCTCGTCATATGTTTGCATTCAGCCCAGATACAGGGTAGTCATTAGCGACGCGCTTTCCTCTCACTATTTACACAAATTGATGTCGGAAGTTGTTTACCTTCATATCTCGGGCAAATAACGAGACGAAACAACAAATCAGCGTCTGCACACCCGGTACACCCTACTTGCTACTCGCTACCGGGAGGTTCAAGAATATCTCGAGAATATTCTGTTCTGGGTAATTCCGACGTTTCTCGGTTCATGGCAGAAGGAATTTATTTATATAAATAAATCTTTGACAAATAATTCTAGGAATTTACAGAGCCTGATGGAATTATATTATTATGAGCGGTGAATCTGAATCTTTCCGCGCCTCCAGCACTGAGAACGTTCATTTAACTATTTATTTATACTCATTCAACATTTCAAATGTTTATCCTTTCCGTACCATTTCATTGCTAGCACTGACATAATAGTTCTTTCATCATTGGCGTTATTTTAACAACGACAATTAATTTAGTTATTTCATCGTTGATATTATTTTACTACTGACATAATAGTTCTGTTATCATTGACGTTAATTTAACAACGACATTTAATTAAGTTATTTCATCAGTGATATTATTTTAACAATGAGCTAATAGTTCTATCAACATTAACGTTATTTTAACAACGACAATTAATTTAGTTATTTCATCATCGACATATTTTAATACTGACATAAAACATTGTTTCCAAATAATTGGACAAGCATCTATTTAACACGGCATCAAAGTTAAATCATTTATTTATTGCATACTTCACTAAACTGTCAAAAAATCATTATGAATTAAAAATTAACCTCTTTTCAAATTGATATAAATAATTTTACCTTGATTTCACTACCGACATTATTGATTTACATCGTTAATTTTATGATGGTACCATCAATGGCATCTTTTAAATCCAAAAAATTTTTTTTTTCATAATTTACATACATGAAAATCATTTAAACTGATTCTAATATAATCTCTACGTTTAAAAAAAATTAAGTATATTTTTTTACGTTGGCATGTTTGTAACTCTTTGTCGGTGCTGTCAATTGAGTTGACATGTGTGTGATTATGTAAGTATGCTGTAAGTATACTAAAGACCGAGTTAATATTATATGTGTACCTCAGCAATGTACTTATGAATCGTATAAAATATTAAAAATATATAACTATCTTTAAAACGAACGGAAAAAAAATGTTTTCTTAAAAAATCGGGACAAAAAATTGTTAATATACTCGTATCCTTATGTCTGCGTGCGTTGATAATTTTCCTGGTAGTTCGTAGAGAGGGCTACGGAGTATCGCTCACCGTGCCACGATGCCCAGTTGTTAGTGGTAGCCGGCGGTCTGCCGGTTGTAATTTTTTTTTATATGAATACCGCAGAAGATTCCCAACTGCTCCCAACCGTCTAGAGCCAGTGAGACTATGGCATCCCCAATTGGGGAATGTTGTGAGTCTGAGGGCATTAGGGAGGGGAAGGAGAAGGGGAGGAGGAAGGTGAAAGCCATTTCAAGCAACGTTTCAATTCTGAACGGTGGTATTTCACCAGGGCGATACTGAAAGTGTCTTCCACTCTGGAACGTGCGCAAATATACTATATATTATTTTTAAATGAATTAATTGTGAAACAACACAAATTAATTTAATAAAATTTACTTGCGCACGCCGGAATTTGAACCCGCGACCTTCGGATTCGTAGTCGAGAGCCTTACCCCTTGACCATGGAGGCCGTTATGGACGTTTTATGCGTTTTCTGCGTTGCCTATCGTTGTTTCTCGTTTTCAGCTATTTTAATTACGTACATATAAATTAAATGATTTACATAAGTTTAGTAAAAATATTTATTAATAATATTTATTTTTATCCAAAATGAAAATTATAAAATTCTAAGAGATTTTATCACTGTAATGGAAGGGTTTTAAAACTGACGTAATTTTTCTCCATTGAAATAATAAAATAATGGTTATCGTTTCATAATGTCATTCTTGACATTTTAAAAATTTGCAATGCGAAATGTTGCAATCATTGTTTTTAAGATTAATTTTAAAAAATCGTTTTACATTTTAAGGATTTTATTTACAGGTTTTTATTCACCCTCTGTATGACCGACCCTTAAAGCCTCGATCACACGAATCGAATTCGACGCTGCTACCTTGCCACGATGAGCGATTACCGTTTGTTGTTTCTACTAGTAGACGGTCTGGACATGGAGCTACTGAAACTAGGAAGTGTAATATAATAGCGAGTGAAATGTCGCACATCTCGAAAAACAGTTATTGAATGTTTTTGGTTTGCTTTTCGACACGTAGGATATTTCACTCGTTAATATATAGTTTCAGTAGCTCTATGTAACCGTCTACTAGCGGTAACAACAACTGGCGATCACTTGCTGCAGCAACATAGCAACGTCGATATCGCTCCATGTGATCGGGGCTTAAGTGAGTTAAAAAAAGTTGTAATAGTTGTAAAAAATAATATAAAGTAGGTTTGATACCGAAAATAAACATTTATTTTGGTATATGTTATTATGAGAATTTAAAAAAAATAAATTATTATAATTAAAAAAAAAAACATTTATAATTGCGATGTTACAATATGTATAAATAACGCGTATTTTTCTTTATAGACATTATTCGAATATTATTATTAATTTCGTTCCAAAGGATCGCAAGGAGTAGCTTTGAAATATTTCCACAGATGTTAGTCACCATTGGCAAATAATGGACTTTTTTTAAAAAACAGAGTTGCAATAATGACCACAAGGTAATTTCAATATGAATCTTTTTTGTGCAAAATTACTTTATTTCTTTATTTAACCCCCAAAAGGGCTTCGAAGCAAGAAAACAAAGATAGTAGAAAGTGGAAAGTAGGATAATAATATTAATTGGATGACTTGTATACTGCCGTTTTAGTGAAAAATCACCTCAAGGGCGCTTCATGGGATAATTTCATGGGTTGGAATTAATTGTAATCTAAGTAAAATTTAAAAAAATAAGATAACTAACTAACTAACCATCACGCCATTTCCCCACAGAGGTAGGCAGAGAGGACGGACCGCCGAACAACTCGATCTTGGCATACACTTCTTGCTTCATTCGCTTTCATACAACTTCTCATACATTCTCTTCTGTTATTCCGACATCTGAATTTTCAAGTATTTGATTCACTTGATCGTGCCATGTCTTCCTCGGACGTCCCCGGCTTCTTCTTCCGTTCGGATTTACGTCATATATTCTCCTTACACTCCTTTATTCGTTCATTCGCTCTACATGCCCAAACCATCTTAGCGTCCCTTTCTTAATCTTGCATAATATGATAGGTTTTTTAAAACTTGCACGTCGATAATATATTATGTAAAAACAGTTTATTTTAAATGTAACGGAATGAAGAATATATATAATGAGTGAACATTTAAAAAAAACATATTGCTCCAATCATGCAGCTCTAATTAAGTCATTTCATAAGTTCATAAATTCCGTGAAAACAAAAAATTGCGAATATATTTGACGCCAATTTCATACGGTAATTGGTTGTATTACGACTAAAAAACTCTTTTCAATAAATCCGCCGACGCTAAAAAAAAAATATCACCGCCGTAATTCCACCCGAAATATCATACTTCATGTATTTTCAATATTTGTTCATAGGATCACTGAATGAATTTTAAAACGTAACGATCACTTTTTATGGTTCATTGAATATTGGACAGATAATCCCAAAAAGCCAGCACTGGATATGATATAGATTTGTTTATTAATTTTAGGGAAATTAACAGTTTACATTATATCGTTTTGTACATGTCTAGTGTTGTGTATCAAAAATAAAACTATGTAAGGTTCTCCTCCCTGTGATTTTATTTCTAATAGCACAAGATAAAAAAAATCAAATTAAATGAAATTTTAAAACTTAATTATATAAAACAAAAAAATTCCAACAGCCAGTGCAAAAAAAAGGTCTTATTTGAAGATGTACACATATATTGATACAATATAATGAAATAAATTTGTCAAAATTGTTATACAATTATTTAAAAAAAAAGTAAAAGAACATTAAAAAATTCACTATAACTAGTCATTAAAAACATTATTTAACGAAGTTTATATTCAAGTGGTATTTAAAAATGTTTAAAAAAGATATTACAAAAATGGAGTTCTTCTATTATTCAACTCGCAATAAGGAACACCACTGAAAAATATAATGACTTTAAATTATTATCCAACGACGATTCTGAATACACTACTTTCATTATACACGTAGAATTTACAAATCGCTGTTTAGAAGTGAATAAAAAATCATCTCATCAAAATACCGTGTTATGTTGGTACCATTGCATTTTGAATATTTGACGTCACGCAAACATTCTGTTTTTGGATTAGTATGAAAATTTTTATTTTTCGATGTTATTTTGTATTTAAAATATGTATTATTTTAGTTTTGGCCAAATTTCAACTTAATTTATGTCACAAAAAATACTGAAGTATTGCCCGAGTGAAAAACCACCAATCAGAACCGAAATGTTGCTTGAAATGGCTTTAACCTTGTTTGGTGATCAGATCAGGATAACCTGTGTATCACCTTCCTATTCTCCAACTTCTTCCATCCTATCCTGGGGATGCCATACTCTCACTGGCTCCAGATGGTTGGGATAGCTGGGACTCTTGTGTGATAAACCTACACAAAAAAATGTGATAATCATAATAAGTTTTCTTTTGAAAGGATTTCTCTCACCCGCATATTCTTCAGTATATACGTAAATACTTTATTTTTGTGTGTCCCATAAAATGTAGAAGACGCGTGTTCTTCTCATTTACCTATTCACAGCCAATATCGTTCCATGGGTTCCTCGGTTAGCAGAGAGATGTGCTAACTCCAGCTGTTAAAAATCGCAACGGATTACACAGGCAAATTGGTTTTGCTGGAGGGTTCGACTGAAAAAGGCGAACATTCAAGCTGGGAATGTCAAGCTACAGCTATGTGGATATGTCTAGAAAGATTTAATGATGGATAATGTACGTTGGCGAAAAATATATGTATGTTCACTCAATGTATTTTTCTTTAGTTTTAAATTTTACTCAGACGAAACTTGAGATAAGCGAAACCGTTTGTGTTGATTTATAGTATTTCTTTTATTTAATAAAGGAGCCTTTGTTCTGGGGGTGATTTTTAACGTCTTAATTACCATAATATGTAATTTTTTCCTCAAAAGATTGGTATTCACTTTCGGACGTCATTATTAATAAACGAATTAAGAATTCCATAAAACCAAAAAACCATTTATTAAATATACATATCAACATGTTTCGAGAACCAAGCTTTACTCATCAGGACATACAAAATACTGTATTCTGTATGTCCTAATGAGGAAAGCTTCACTTTCGAAACATGTTGATATTTGTATATTAAAAAAAGTGGTGTTTACAAAGCGATTTTCATTAATTTATTAATAATGACTAAGTGAATACCAATCTTTCGAAGATTTTATTATTTTATGTAATAATTTGTTAAGTGGTTTTTTGGTAGTTGATAATCTACACCAGCCTAACTCACCCAGCGGTGTTAGGTTAAATGGGGCTGGTAAACTCAAGCTGTGCATGTCGGCGGGGCTAGAGTTGTCAGGAGATTTCTCCAGACTGACTCCGAGGGAGTGAGCCGTCTCCTGCACGGAAAGATTCGATAAATCCCGAGGTGCCGGTCTCGAGCGCTTCAAAGAAGTATCCGATGAAACGTTAAATTGCCAAATTAAGATTTCTGTTTTTGCAACAGATAAAGTCAAATATTTCGAAAGTCAATGGTAAAATTTGTGAACTTCCTAAGTACGAGTACCTACATATTTATATAAAATTATATTCTTATAATGTAAAAAAAATAATCTATTATGAGTGATCTCTCGACAATTGAAAGTATCGTGCATGTCGTCGCGTAGATTTGATTTAGTCTATTTGTAAATTTATTTAAAATTAATAAACATCAACACAGACATAACCACTCTACAAGAAGAAGAAATTAAATAAGACTTCCCTTTCGAAAGAAAACAAATCGCAAAACTCATTACTGAATTTCTGACATTGATGGCATTTTCCCGTACTATGTTCCGATTAATTATTTCACCGGAAACATATTTACGTTGATTATTTTTTAAACACCGCTGTTCTTTATCATTTGAAATCGAATTTTCTGTAATTCATTACAAAGTGAACTATTTTCATAGGTACCTACACTGAAAAGTTTTTCATAAAATATATTCTAAGCAAGGAATCTCATATCCACCATAAATACACCAAATAATTTTTTTTTAAATCACGTTAACGGTTAGAAGAAATACAAAAAAAAACAATTTAAAACACATTTATGATGTGTTTCATTATTAAGTACAAGTATAGTATAATAAGTTGTTTATATTCACAGTTTTCCTCACTATGGATTCTGGTTCCGAGGTGGATTGGAAGTTGTTGTTTTGGTGTTATACTTATTTTGTCATTATTTATATAATTTTCTCATCTCCTTGTCGACTTTGCCATATTTTGATATTGTTTTTTTATTTGTTTATCTCTATTACGTATAATAATATACACTTTATTTTACTACTATAGCTATCTGCCGGTGCATACTTACCAGCCACCCGGTAGGCCCTTATTCAAAGCATTCTATTGGCAAAAACACATGAAAAAGAAACAAGAATTTTAACCAAATTTTAAAAATGTTGGATGGTGATGGTAACCCCGACTATTTGTGCATTTTTCCTGTACTAATTTTGATACTAAATATAACGTTGGTTTACCATTATTGAAATACTGAACGCCCTTATTGCATACCCCGGCCCCGATGGATGGTGATACATTTGAAACTGTAGGAATATAGCCAGGTCTCCGCAATAATCGTCTTTGATTTGAATGATTACAACTCCGGCAAGAAACTTCACCACCACGACTGTATCATGCTACGCTTTTTAATTAGCAAATGTAGCTTTTTGAATGAACAACCTTTATCGATATAAAGTGAACTAGAGCAGGACATGCGATTAGAATCCGATCCATAAAAAAACGAAGACTGTATTGATAGCTGGGCAATTAGCATTTTTGTTTTAATTTTCATTAGGTAATCAGATGAAATTTAAACTTTTATCATATAAAAATTGTTACCGTAAATATTGTTTCCAGACAATAAAACGAGAACACAATTTCTATTCCTTCTTCCGTTTTGAAGATATTTTTTTCTTTTGATATCTGTATTAAAAAAATATGAATCGGAGGCGGTGTAAATGATAGATGATTAAAATCAAAACTCTTTTGAATACGTTGTAAATTGAATCCAGACTTCTGTTTCAAAATTCAACACAAAATTTACAAGAAAGTTTTCGTTAGTCGTTTCAAAATATAACTTAAAAAGTAACAAAGTTTAATTCATTACTCTTCACGATAGCAATGTACAAGTATGTAAATTCCAATTAGAAACGATTTGGTTACGATCCTTGGCTACGAATCCGGAGATCGCGGGTTCAAATCCAAAAGAAAATTCAATGGCTCAACATAGCCCAAAAAGGAATAATAAGATAATTCTAAAAGTCCTGGTTTGAACTCCGTCGGACGAAATGTTTAAAAACTTTAAAGTTTTTAACATAAAAGAAACTCTACTAAAAAAATGCCTTATTTAAACTATTTTTAAATGTATCTGAATACTCCACTGTCGAACATAAATACACAACCAGGGCAATAAATCAAAATATACTGGTTATACCAATAATTAAACAACACATTTTGGACAGAGGAATATTAAATTTCATGCTGCAAAACTTTATAATGCCTTACCAACTCAATTAAAAAATTAACATCTATAAAAATAAAGCCAAAACACGGTCAATAAATCTGAGTAATTATGAACTTGTAAACTATATAAAATCAAATTAAGATAAATGGATATTTAGTAAAAGAAAGCCGCCTCGGAACAGTTCTCCCTAGTGAGGAGGACTGTGAATGCTGTGAGTGTGTATTTTTGTTATATTAATATGCTTTATACTTAAAAGTTATTACTAAACTCACATACACGTAAAACCTTTAAATAATAGCTAATTAAAAAAAAATAATGATAAAAAAATGTAATTAAATTGTGTTATTTCACAATTCAATAATTTAAAATAATATTCAGTATATTTGCGATACGTCCCATAGTGGTAGGTACTGGTAGTATCGCCCTGGTGAAATATCACAATTCAGAATACAAATGTTGCTTGAAATGGCTTTAGCCGTGTTCGGTGACCTGATCTGAATACCTCCCTACCTTCTTCCCATATTATTCCCCTCCTCAATACCATTAGCCCCACAATATACCCTAATTGGGGATGCCATAGTCTCACTGGCTGCAGACGACTGGGAGCAGCTGAAACTTTTATGTGGTATAACATAAAAATAAAAGAAAGTACAAAAAAAAAATTGTGCATTTCGCCTCATCGGGATATAAATCAATGGTCTAAGGCATGCTCCAGGCCATCGGGATTCCCTCTATATCCCTAGGGCCTTCAGGTGTTTCTCACCCCACCTCCCAGATACACTCTTCTTAACGGATACTCCAGGTGACTGGTGCAATGCTTCACCGGGAAGAGTGTCGGAAGCAGGAAGTCGCTTTGCACTGCTCTGAAGGGAGTCCCTTGGTTTCATGGCTACGGTCTGTTCTGGATATAATTTGCTTTTCTGTTTCTTGTTTGTTAATTCATTTGTTTGTTGACACTTGAAGGTTTAGTCTTTTAAAAATTATAGATTCGTATAAATAAAAAAAAATAAAAAACTAGAGTTCTTCACGTGGACCCTGAAGGATTAACTAACTACAAGTTACTTAATACAGGGGTAGGAAAGTAGTGGGTAACCCTCAATTGGTCTCTGGTTCATAGTTCTTACCAGTGCACTATAGACGTAAGAAATTATAGACTTAAAAATTATACAAAAATGTTTAAATCCACTTTGCATCCAACGCAATCTGTGCAACCTAAACCAATGGCAACCCTTCATTAATTTAGCTGGGGAATTAATCATTACGATGGCGCTCTGATTGAAAACGTTCCTGCAATTATGTATGCGATAGGCTCGCCCGATTCCGTGGAACGTTTAATTTTTTCAGCCATTTTGTGGGACGATAAGCTGGGCTGGTCCACGTTCGAACATGTTTTGTCCAACATGTACAAAATTTGTACATTTAATGTTATACGACATGAATTCATGATAAAGTTTTTCCTTCCGAATTTGAATTTACGAATTCCAACAGAATGAATTATTGTTTAAGCGTGATAAAAGAAATATTAAAATTTATTATTATTTCCAGGAAAGTCTTATTTCTTAATAATGTGAGCTGTTTCAAGGGTTTTGCAGAAAGGCGTGTTATTACGTAAATACCAGAAAATTAAAAAGTAAATATGTTTTTAGCAGTAATTTCACGAAGAATTCTCAATAAATCTGTGAACATGTATTTAGGGCATTAAATATGTTACTAAGGAAGAAAAATACTATTTTTGCTGTAAAATACATTCTTTGGACAAGATTTTGAAAATTATTGTTGTGAAGTTTTTTTCCAAATACTGACGGTTAATGCCTAATTATTGAAATGAATAAAAACGCATTGGCGCTAATCGTAGATTTATTATGTAAAATCCGACGGGCCTTCAGACAATAATATTAATACCTCGGGCTGTTTTTTTCGGGGGAATTTCAACGATAATATTCCAGTTCTGTGAGAGTTCTGTTATTATTAAATCATGGGCCAGTTGTTACATAGTGCCTGAGGAATAACAGAACATAAATAGAACTTTGACAGAACTTGAATATCAACCATGAAATTTTGATGAATATTTAAAATTTTTCGAAACAACCGGCGCTAATTGACGTTTCATAACACATTAGGTAATAATTAGGTTTTAGAAGTAATGTTATAAAAGTTAAAATTAGAACGTTAGGTCTCAAATAGACAAGATTAAAGTTCGATTTACATACTACCGCGCAGTGCAGACACGTAAGTAGCAGGCAGGGCAAAATTAGTTGCTCATTTTATAATAATAATATTTGGATGACTTGTATAGCGCCGTTTTTGTGAAAAATCACCTCAAGGATGCTGTACAAATACTACTTTTTAGGGTCTATCTTATTATGTACAAACAGATACAGAAACATACTTAATATAACGTTATCACTGCATGTTGGTTTTCAGTATACAGGAAACCAACATATTGCGATTACATCATACACATCACATATTGCATAAAATTGCTGTCTTCCATTCTCCCATACAGAGACTATCACATGCACAATTAAATAACATTAATTATAAAAAAAGTTAGATACTATTAAAGTAATAGCAAAAAAAAACTGCTTATACGAGCTAGATAATAGACTCGCTCCATAACAAAAAAAAATAAAATACCAACTCTCGCTAAAATAACAGAAGGTTTCACAATAGATAATGAAAAGAATCTTAACAAAGAGTGGGCAAAACTCCCGCATATAGGCAAGATATCAAATAAAATAGCAAAATTAGTTAGTAATAAGTGTAATATACCATTTAATAACGTAAACTCATAGGGAAAATTTTTCATTAATTATAAAGATAAAAGGGAAAAATTTCGCAATTCTGGAATATACATGATCAACTGCGTAGATTGCCCGGCATATTACGTAGGCCAAACGGGCAGAGCCTTTTACACCAGAATAATAGAACGTTTTTCTAGCTGGATAAACAATAAAAAGAACCTGACGAACATGGCTAACCATCTACTAGACAATCACCATTCGTTTCACGAAGAAACAGATGTTACAATATTGCATATATGGAATAAGGGTAAAAAATTAGAGTCATTAGAAATTAATAAACGAATAAGCAAAGTAGAAGAAAGTACGTAATGAATAATCAATTAGAGAAAAAGGGCGACTCCCCTCCAACGTGTCAATTATAGTGTAACCTTACTTGCATTAATAGTATCTAACATATGAATATAAATAGGAAACACATCAGGAAACAAACCAGGGTAAAATGTAACTGGGAATTTTGTCGCAGACATCCAAGGTGAACTCTAGGAAGGATGTGTACCTATTATAACATAATAAAATATTTTTAAAACCCAGTAAAATATACCTGGTTACCGCTAGGACAAAAAATAGCTATAAAATTCATTTAAGCAAACAAGACGGAAATCACAGAGAAAAAACAAAACCAGAAATAACCATCCGTTTAAATAAAAGCTGACACGAATGACTTTATATATATATTTTTAAAAAAGTAATTGATTCAGTAAACAAAAACAATGTAATCCGTCTTCCAGAGGGTAACAAACCAGCCCGAAAGTAGTTTTTAATAACATAATAGTCAGAGTACCGTCAGCAGTAAAACAAATTTCAAGTCATAAATAAAAACAATATTAGAAAGCAGGGGGACTCACTCCAGACATCGATGCCATATAAAATAGATTAAGTTTTAATTGTGCCAGTCTGACGATGCCCGTGACATGGTGAAACCGGTCCGGTCGAAAATAAATAAGTGAAAAAAAGTTATAAAGGTTTTTTAATCATAAAAATTATTTTAAGATCATTTTTGAGTTTCGTTCTGAATTCTATCGAGTTTTTAATCAATCTTAGATTTTATGGCAGTTTATTCCAGGCTTTAAGATCTGATACGCTGAAAGCACGCTCATCAAACTTTATATCTGGTGTTCGCTTTGGTTCCTTATCTATGAACACATTCACGCACGGTATAATGTGAATACTCCCTTCTGTCACTACGTATCTGCACTACACCGTGGCGGTAGATGTGAATAGATCATAATTCCTCACCCATCATCGCACTTCATCGTGCATGGCATTACAAATAGAATGTTAGGTTATTACATAACATACATCGTGAGACAAGGTTAGATTAGGTTAGTTTTATTTAAACACGCCACTTACTAAAGAAGACATTGATAAAGAACATATGATTGGTCGACGGATATATGAAGGGAAGTGTTACCATGGACATCAATGCAGCCCAGCTGTTTCTTCATAGTGCTGGTGTTGATCTGACACATGTAGCAGCCGCGGTCGCTCTCGCGCAGCTGGCGGATGCGCAGTTGCCACGTGCGCAAGTTGTCGTGCGCCACGGAGATGCGCGAGTTGTGCGTCACCACCCGGTTGTGAAGGGTCAGGATGGTCTGGTCTTCCGCCTTGAGCCAGCCGACCTGAAACGCGAGAAAAAAGTATTAAAAAGGAGATACACAATTATTAGTGAAAGGTAGAAGAAGTCGAGTATCCGAGGAAGACATTTATTTATTTTATTTTATTTATTAATTTTTAACGCCCCGATGGGCTGTTAAATATTTCAACATTTAAATGATTTTCTCTGGAGAAAGAAAAAAAAAAGGTTTTAAGTTAACAAAAAAGAACATGATACATAGTTGGTATATAAGTGTAACATATTTATGATATATGTGTATGCATCATAATGTATAAGTGCATGACACAGAGAAATTATAAAGGGACAGGTTTTAATTTGTAGAATATACAAGTGTATAATATAGTATAATATGAGTGCATGATATTGTGAAAAAAAAACAACGTGTTATTATATTTCGGTGTATATAGGCTAGAAGTGGGTGCATACATTTGGTAGTTATTCCCAGAATTATTGTTGCAGAATAACATATTTTTGCGAGTTTGTCGATGAGGCACTTTGAAGTTGATCAGTTCCAGGAACTGACAATATAGACTATTGTCAGGATATTGTTTATACGGAATAAATAAGCTAGTTATTTTTGTTATGTTTTCTAGACTTTGAGTGTATTTAGTAAGAATATGTCGTTTATGTGTTGTATTGGTATGTATAAGTTAATAAAACGTAAAAATTTGTGCTGCACGCGTTCAATATGTTTTACATGAATAAGATAGTATGGGGACCACACTATTGAATTGTATTCTAATGAGCGGCGCACTAGCGACAAATATCCAATTTTTGTAACTTCCAGCGAGTCTTTGAAAGTTCTAATTATGAATCCCAGTATCTTCGTACCTTTATCAGTTATTTGTTGTATGTGATTTACAAAATTTGATTGCGTATCAAACAAAACTCCAAGATCCCTAATTTCGTTGACGTTCTCCAAGATTTTGTTATCTATAGATGTTATAGCATGATCAAGTGAATCAAATACTTGCGACCGGTCATGTCAAGAGTCTGAATAACAGAAGAGTATGTGTGAGATGGTACATGAAATTGAATGAAGTAAGAAGAGTGTTCTAAAACGGAGTTACGTGGCGGTCCTCCATCCCTGCCTACTCCTTTGAAGAAACAGCGTGAAGTAAAAACAATAAATTACGTGAATAGCGCAGAGTCAACTCAGGAGCCAGTGATTCCATGGCATCGCCAATTGGGATATGTTGCGAGGCTAAATGTATAGGGAAGGGAAGGAAATGGGATAGAGGAAGGTGGAGAAGTACTTGGCTCTTCAGATCTGATCACCAAAGACGGCTAAAGTTATTTCAAGCAACGTTCCGAATCTGAATGGTCTTTAATCAGGATCTTGAACTCTGAAACTCTGAAATGTTAAGTGAATTAATTGTGAAACAACATTAACTAATAGCATAAAATTCACTTGTGATTTGAACCCGTGATGTGCAGATTCGTGGTTCAGATTCCTACCCCTCGACTATGGAGGCTATCTGTGATGGTTAGATAAATACGAGTATAATTTCTACCGATGCAGAATTCTAACCAAGGAAATATGTAATGTGTTCTTCTTCTAGTGCGCTCTCTTAACGGAACTTGACTATCATCAAGATAATCTTCCCACTACTCCTACAACTCCACTCGTACCAGCAACATAATTTACCGAAATTTATCAAAACACATTTCTAAGCTTTCACTTTTGCAGCACAAGCGCCAAAAGAATAACGTTTAAAGTATTCTGCACATCCCTGTATACGCCAGAATTGTGGGTGGATTACACTGCATCCCAATGGAATAAGCTAAACGTCACCTACGATAATGCATATTGCCAACTATTTCGTATACCGAGATACTGCAGCGCTACCGAAATGTTCCTGGAGGGACGCGTGCACTTTTTCAGGGCATTTCTCCGCCACCGCATGGGAAGCTAATGGTGTAGAGTACGCCAATCCAAGAATACCATCATCACTGCCACAGCTGCCTGGATGGAGTCCCCCCTGATGTCTCTCTGGAGGCGGGAGAACGTCAGATATCCACCATTAACGTTTATCATTTTAACTTTTTATTTTATTTTCTCATTCTTTTTATCTATTATTATTTATTTTCAAGTGATTGTATCCCATGGAACGTATTACGATGCACTTCTGGAATAAAACATTATTTCTCCTATTACAATATGTACTATTATTAACATTATTCTTGCTTTTATTACTATTATAAGCGCTTGGATGATACTGATTTAGATGATATGTAAATACATTTTTTCTTCTCCTTTCCTTTGTCACTGTTTTCATTGATAACATCATAATATACCTACTTATTCATACATAAGAAATAGATCACGCAAATCGGCTGTTTTTTTTTTTTTAAAGAATTAAAATCGCTTTTTAGTGTATTTCTTCCTCGGGATATGTTTATTCCGACTAATTTAGAGTATATTATTATGTTACAATTTGTTTCGTGGTGGTTACGATCCTTGGCCACGAATTCGGAGGTCGTGGGTTCAAATCCAAGTAATTATTTATTTATTTATTTGTGTTATTTCACAATTTACTCATTTAAAATAATGCGTAGCATATTTGCAATACGTTCCAGATGCTTTTAGTATCGCCTCGATGAAAGACCACCATTCAGAATCGAAAGTTTGCTTGTAATGGATTTACCCGTTTTTGGTGACAAGATCTGAAAAGCCAGGTACTTCTCCACTTTTTCTCCCCCATCTCCTTCCTATCCCTACTACCTTCATCCTCACAACATATCCCATCCGAGGATGCCATAGTATCACTGACTCCAGACGGTTGGGATCAGTCGGGACTCTTGTGCAGTACTCACATAAAAACAAATTTCTGACTCGATAAAGAGAAATAATATGTTATATAATTCTTTCAAATCACAAATCAAACAATTATTAGATAACTCAAACATTAATTATAAGTATTAATTTCTTCCTTAATTTTACAAAACCCTTAATTGTAAATAATATATGTAAATTAGAAGATAAAAAAAAATCATCTCGAAATATTAGGTCAGGCCTTTCGAAATATGACTAAAATTTAAAACTATTATGTTTATATGTTGTATGCGCCTTATTGTTGCATTTCTATTATAATGTAATTTTACTCTTCTATTTTGTAGTAAGTATCGTGTACAACAAAACAAACTTTATCTATATTACGAGTATTGATCTATTTTATTTCCATACTTAGTTACATTACTGTCTCTACATGGCGCTGCTCCCCAACTCAAACACGAGAAATCTTTCTCTACTGAGTTGGGTAGTTTTTATTAAATATGTTTATACTTTTTTTTTGTAATTAGTTATTAAGATTAACGGCTGCGCGGACTGTTATAAAAAAAAAACTTAATTTAAAACACGGTAAAATTTTCGAAAAATACACATTTTTCACCGTGGTAAACGAAAAGTGACACTGATTATCTGAACTTAAATAAATATTTTATGTATCCTTACATTAAATAAAAAAAAAATTATACCGTTATTTTACATATTGAGATAATAAGAGTAAACCACAGAATTTTTTTCGAAAAATAAACATTTTTCACCATGGTAAACGAGAAGTGACACTGTAAATTTTAAAGGCAACTTGTGGAATTCACGAGAGCACCCATCCTTCCACAGCTGTACAGATTCTACACAAAATACCTTACAAATACCTTCTCGCCCACAGGCCCAGGTAGCCACTGTGAGACGGCTCCGTCACCAAAGTGTTCGCGGCGATACCCGCTAATTCCGGCATGAAAATATTTTCGCAAAACATTGGCTCGCTAATTCCCGTCTTCTTTTATGTATTCATAAATCCCGTCAGCGGCGCCCTTTGCCAAAAATAAAATTATAAATCTCAGCCATGACAGCTGTTCAAACACTGAGATAAATAATATTTGAGGACCTGGATTTGGAAAAGGGGATAAGTACCGGAACTTGAGTTTTACTCCTAATAAGAAAAAGGAAAACAGATTTTATGTGGCAAAAGTAATACTACCAGAAAAAAAATGTTACAAGCATTTGTGACTTTACGATTGTACCAAACGTAAAATGATAATCACCTAAAAGATATAGGAATAACATAATTGAGCCACTAAATTATACAGTGTATCCAAAATATACCACAGTTGTTGACCGAGGATGAAGCAACACGCCAACAACAGAAATCATAGCAGAGATGAACCCTTAAAATAGATGGAGCATCAAAAAAAGGGGTGCTAAAATGCAATTGTTGAACGATACAGTTTAAATAAAACTAAATGAACTATAGTTTGCATTCCCCAATTCAACGGTTACATAGTTTTGGTAACAAATACTTAAATGATATGGATGTATTTGACAATAATCTAAACTTGGCAAAATTTAAAAAAAAAAGTACGAACGAATTATTTCTACCTACTTGTTAACCACAACTTTTTACATTATTTACTTATTTGTTATTAATTTTAATATTGACTTAATAATTAATATTGAATGATTATCTAGTTAAATAGACCACTAAAAACACAGAAAATTGGTCGAATGCAAGATCCATTGTCATTATACATAGGAGGGAACTGGTGCAATTTGTCGGATTTTTCAAATCGCCATAATATTCTTAAAATAAATATGAGTATACGTAAATGAATAAGGAACGTTTATTACTTACAGATTATAAACTAGTTCCACGTAGGTAAGACACACAGACAGTTTTTTTCTAAACATTTAAAGCGTAAAACAATCAAACAAGAATCATTCCGTTAATTTTAAACATGACGACTCAGAATTACAGTCGAATGGTGCAATAGCTTCCTACAAAAAATACTAAGTGAACAGAAATGAAAATAAAACCGACTATGTATCGTGACGCAGTAGGTATATTTATATAAGTTCTCCTACTATATTTGCAAATACTAAATGGCTCAGGACCAGTTTTTAATTGTTTTTGTGTTTAATTCGTAGAACTCGAAAAAAAATTATGTAATTCAAATTTAATAATGTAATTATTAAGTTCTGCAAGTATGTTTAGTTTTTATTATTGTGACAGCCGTTATAGTAAATAAAATCAAATAAATAAGTCGTCACAATGTGGATTAACCGTAGTTTTAAAATGACATAGAAAGCCGAAACAGCTGTCACAGTAGTAAAAACTAAAAATACTTTCAGAATTGAATAATAACATTATTTAATTTCATTTTCAGGACCAGTTGTTTGACAAATTTGATGGCCGGTCAGAGAAGTGGCCTTTACTTCTCTTTGACTCCCTGCCACTTGCATGCAATCAATTCGAATTTTTCAATTGCGAACTTTTTAAATTTTCTGCCCTTTATACCCCTTTACTAGAAGGTTTCATTTTTATGCGAATATAATATCCGAGCAGTGGATGGATTGATGAAAGGCAGCGTAATCACGGGAAAGTTTCGTCAACAGGAGCCCGCCGCCCGCCGCCCGCCGCCCGCCGCCCGCCGCCCGCTCAGAGTCTCGCGTCTCGAGGAACTGCCGTTAGAAAGATATGCACGGACGCTGTGATTTATTCATTACATTATTTTTCCATTGTACTCATCCTTATATTTTATCTCCGTCACGTTTTCAGATTTATACGCATAAATAAGCTGTTATGTAAAAGAAGCGAAGGGGCGGGGCGGCCTACTCAGGCATTAATCATTCGCCTTTGTATGGGGGCCGTAAATTAAATATTATGATCATTATAATTACAAGTCTGGAACTCGCGGGCCGAAGAGAGATGCCCCGTTTTAGATATCACAACATTTTTTAATGAAAACGATGGCTTATATTAGGGAAAGATTTGTTCTAAGTTACAAATCACAACACTTTGGAAATTAAATTTATTGCCAACTTAAATATGTATAAAAATACAAGTTAAATTTATTGCTAAAATTTGTCCTAAAATAAAAGTAATATTAGTTTGTGGTGTCATTATGATACTGTCCTCGATTTTCTCGAAAAAATATCCGACCTGTTTCCCTGAACATAGCACAGTTTGTTCTTATTAGTGCCGGAAAGATTTACAGAGTAGTTTAAATGAAATCCAAAATGTAAAATTGTAATTTTAACTTTTTTAAATTCGTATGTAAAACATTGAATCCGCCAGGTTTTATTTAGGTTAACCCATAAACATACCACTCTGGTTAGCCATAGATTACATATTCGAAAGAAGGTTTGTTTATGTAGAATATTTTTAAAATTGAAAACACAAGTGGTACCTACTTAGAACTTTATTATTTAGATTTATTTAAAAAATATATGTAATGTTTTTTTGTTTGTTACTTTGATCGCTGTCAAATCAATTAGGTCACCCAAACGACAAGCAAGAATTCACAACTTCATAATTTATTCCAAAAAAATTAAAATAATCCCCAGCTAGTATTTAGGTATATAATATATTTTGTTAATTTTATCACGATGCTTTACGAATATTATATTCCAATGAATTCATACAAATATTTTTATTATTTAAGAAAACCTTTAGAAAGCAACCCATATCAGAAGAAACCTTTGTCTAATTATTTTAAACCCCATGCGTGTACATATAATGACAGCGGATGTGCAATGTTTTTTTTTAAATTTTTTTAATTAGTATTTTAATTTTATAAATAAAATAAAAAAATAAAAAAAGTTAGTCCACACAGAAGGCTCTGAGGAAAATAATTTCTCTCAAGGCCTATGTTATCTTTGGGAAGCTGTGTGGAGTGTCTTTTGGAGGGTAGGACAATCATATCGATAAATTGAAGACATTTATAAATTGAAGAAATGCACATGTAAATTGCTTAGCTAGGCTAGCCAGTTAGTACTTACCTAAAGTCACACATAGAATAAGATAAAAAAAATCACGCATCAGTGCACAAATGCGTCCACAGCTCGCAACAGTGTAAATAACTACATATGTATAGAAAAAAGTTAATATCTACTTAAAACTTCTTACACTTCTTAAGGTCATTTTATAAATATTCTCCAGTCGTAAAAAAAACTATTCTGGTGTCACCAATTTTCTAATAAATGTAACATCAATAGAAAAGGAGGATAAAATAGCAACTGTAAAAATCATATCTTCTCTAAGCTTAAATTTTCTAATAAAACTGTGTTCATCTGAAACGTCCTGCCAGGTAAGTATGTTTTTCTGTTCTGTTTGTACATAAATAGATAAATAATAGGAAGTAATGTTTGTACAGCGCCCTAGAGGTGATTTTTCACAAAAAAAAGCGCTATACAAATCATCCAATTACTATTAGGAAAGAGTCAACCTAGGTCTTGAAGAGACCAATGTTGTAGGAGGGAGGAAACACAGGGTCTTCCAAATCGTTCCACAGCTGAGCTGTTGAACATAGAACGAGTCGTAGAAGCGACCTCTTCTCATTCGACAAAGTCAACCGTCGACATATATTTAGCGCACATTCGCAGTTTTTCCCGACTCTGCACTAGATCATTTGAACTCTCTTTTCGGTTTACAAAAAGGTAAAGGGGATATTCTGCTGAAAGAACGGTGGAAAAGTAATTTTAAAAAAAGATGTTTTTTAGGAACACGATTTTTTTCAGAAAAATCTTATGGAATCTAATATAATATTGAAATAAAAGCATAAATAGATAACTAGGTAAGGAATATTTTACTCAGAAGCAGATATCTAATTTTCAGATGGATTGAGTAAAATATTAGGCCTCCATTTGTACACGTCCTCGCAATACTTCTTGCACACAGGTACCCATTTATGTAAAAAGACTTGTGAGAAAGATAATAAAACTCAGTTGTTTGGGTTGTAAAATAAGTATTGTAGGAAAAAAATATATATTACCAAAGTTTATCAATTTCAGTTCAACTACTAGTTCCCAATAGACTAACCAGATCCGACCAAATTCTTAGCCTTTCCCGATGCAACACTAATTCTAAGCAAAACCACTTCATTTATCAGGCATCACACATCTTTAATATGCACTACTCATAATTTGACATCTTTAACTCTGCACCATACTCCATAAAGTCACACTGGCGATCTATCGATCCTTTATAACTTCAGATACCTACCCACCTCATACTACCACCAGTCTATTATCTTTCTTCTTTATATATAAATATACAGCATTTTTCTTGTTCTTTTATTAAATTAAAATCACACACATTCAAATAGATCGACCCCCCCACCCCCTTCCTTTCCAGACCGCATAATAAATTACATGTAACTTTTTAATTTATATTTATTTATTTTGCGTAATTGTCTTTTTAATTTTTTTTGTTTCTTAGAAAATCACTAGATTCACTCATAAATAAAACCCACCTGGAAACCTATAAATGTTCAAATTTGTATCACTGATTTATTATACTTAATTTTTTATGTAACTGTTGGTCTCCCAAATAAACAAAAATAAAAACAAAAAAAATCTCATACTTTTGTGCAGAGGTAGGTACCTGAATATAATCAGTACTCTCTCATTGAACATATTCCTACTCTTGAACATATTTCAAAGTTTCTAAGTATTTAAAGATTTCATATTCTGCAAGTACTCATAAAAATAAAAGGGATGAGCAAAAATATTTACAATGAAAAAAATGTGTTCTTACAACCACGTGCTGTGTTTATTTATCAGAGGTGATTGCGTTGTGAATATTTGAAGTTGGTGAACATTTCGATGCTGACTTTATTCAACCGTTTCCTACAAGTACCGATAGAAACTCTACATTTGGAGTCATAAACAAATTTGAATTGATGAGAAAATAGGAAAGAGAAGAGTTTGCAAACTTTCCCAGTATCCTATTGGATTGGCGCAAAGCGACTGTGCGCAAGTATAATTTAAAGTCTCCATTTTCAATAATTAACCCATTCATTAATTATGTTGCATTACAGTTTTGGAAATATTCAACTGAAAAAGTTACCGATTTAAATAGAAAACATCTGACATATTTATGATCAATTATTTCTGAACAGTGAATAAACACAAAATTGAATTATATCCTTTTTTTCAGAAATGTATTTTATACACATGTTTTACCGATTTGAAAACATATTTTTTTTTTGCAATAGAACTTCAGGTAAAAATATAATGGTTTTAATTTGTTGGAACGCTATTTATTATTCATTGATAAACATTGTCGCGAATTCGTTATGATAATCCTTCAATACAAAATCATAACAATATAGTGATAATTGTTGGAATTCGCACACATGTACACGATATTTTGAATTAGTTTTAGTGAGCATTTAATACTGATGATTCAAATGGAAACATTAAATAGAATAAAAATATGAGTACATAGCACAATTTGAATATCACCAATACCAGTTACAAAGGTGAATCGGATTAGACTTTAAATATTGACTTATATTTATACCTATCATAGAACCTTAATCAATTTTAGATCGTTAAACGATTGTCATAATTATAGATTACATGCATACATATTCTTATCCTTGTTCTATTCGGGTCGATGAATTCTCTTTACAGCTTAGGGACAAGGAAAGCTGAGCTAAGTATCGAGACAAAGTTGGCAGTGTACAAATCAGTATATCGTCCCACACTTACTTATGGTCACCAGATCTGGATATTGAACAAACTTATGTGTTCCAGGGTCCAAGCCGCCGAGATAAAATTTTTGAGAGGAGTTGCAGGAGCCACGAGATGGGATTGAATAAGAAGCTCGATGATCCGGGAGAAGCTTAACATCGAACCACTGCTACTCTTCATAGAAAAGTCGTAACTGATGTGGCTTGGGCACATGTTACGAATGCCAGAAGGTTGAATTCCGCAAAAAAGGGCTATTCCAAAGGGAAGACGTCCAGTAGTCGGCCCCAGACACAGGTGGGAGAAGCAACTCCAGAGGCTGTGCGAGGAGAGGCTGGACCTACTATTGCCGGATACCGTTAACGTAGCACAGGACTGAGACGCCTGTAGCCACCTTGTCGATGGGATGGCTCGCGACCCGAGTAGAACATGGGAAGAAGAAATATGTATAATTTTAGATTCATTACGAAAAGATTTTGCATGATCTCCACAGCTTAGAAATATATATTTTTCAGCCTCGTCAGACGCCAAAATTGATCATTTTGAGAACTTTAGTTTATGTCCCTAATACTACATATGCAGTTGTCTATGATAGATTTACTTGTAGTCTTGTAAACAGAACGAAATTCTTAACCAGAAAAGATATCTATTTATTTATAAAGTACATAATATTCAACTAAGACATTTAAATAGAGTAAATACATACTACTTTATATGAAGTGTAAACATATGGATTTAGTACATAAAGATGCTGAGAAATGGAAAAAATTATAATAGAAAGGAGAAAAAGACATGCATTAGGATTAGATTATAGAAACACATATAACTTTTTTTTATATGTGTGCATAAATACATAAGCACGTATATATATATATATATATATATATATATATATATATATACGTTATGGTTGAGATTTTCACGGGTGTAAGATCTTCATTTCTCGGTTTACCTGCGTAATGTGGTCTTTAGAAGGACTTTTTAACGCCTGACGTTTCGGACAAATCACATTGTCCATCTTCAGAGGCCTTATGTCTTGAGTTTTGTTTTGAACAGATCGCTTGAGCGTGTCCGTTCAATCCAAAAGTCAAAACCTAAGTGGTTGCAAATCATTTTAATTGTCTAGGACGCAGAACGCGTGTAGATAAAGGGGTGGGGCATTTAATAGGCTGTTTACGCATAGTAACCGGGTTATTTTTATTTAAGGAAGTTGAGGGTAATTCTAATAATTTTGGAAGTGATGTTATCGGGGAATTTTGATCGATTATGACTTTCCAAGTGTCGGGAATTCTAATTGAGTCATTTCTAGTATTCATATTGTTTTTATGTTTATGAATTTCGATGGCTTCGCGGTAAATTCGTCTTGTTTCATTGAAAAGGCTGGCTATTGTCGTGGTATTATCAAAATCTATTTTATGACCTTCATTAAGGACGTGTTGTACTAAGGATGACGTTAAGCGTTTATTGGTGACATCTACTTTATGTTCTGCGATTCTACATGATATTTTTCTATTACTCCGTCCAATATATACCTTTTCACATGCTCCACAAGGTATTTTATAAATACCATGTGATTCAAGTGGAATGTGATCTTTCGGACTTCTTAACAGAGTCGAGATTTTATTATCCGATTTATAAATTGTTTTGATTTTATTCTTTCTGAGGATTCGGCTAATTTTATCTGTTGAGCCTTTAATATATGGAAGAATGGCTATTGAGAGGGGTGGCTCTTCTGGTTCAAGAACAGATTTTTTATCTTTTACTATGGATTTGTCTATTAAATATTTGGAGAAGCCGTTTGCTTGAAGAGCGTTACTAAGAAAATTTAATTCCTCCTGAATATGATCTTTATCCGCTAGTCGTTTTGATCTGGTGACTAATGTGTTTATAACTATATATTAGAATTACCCGCAACTTCCTTACTATGCGTAAACAGCCTATTAAATGCCCCACCCCTACCCCCACCCCTTTATCTACACGCGTTCTGCGTCCTAGACAATTAAAATGATTTGCAACCACTTAGGTTTTGACTTTTGGATTGAACGGACACGCTCAAGCGATCAGTTCAAAACAAAACTCAAGACATAAGGCTTCTGAAGATGGACAATGTGATTTGTCCGAAACGTCAGGAGTTAAAAAGTCCTTCTAAGGACTACATTACGCGGGTAAACCGAGAAAATTATTCTACATCTTAACACCCGTGAAAATCTCAACCATAACGTATATATATATATATATATATATATATATATATATATATACGTGCTTATGTATTTATGCACACATATAAAAAAAAGTTATATGTGTTTCTATAATCTAATCCTAATGCATGTCTTTTTCTCCTTTCTATTATAATTTTTTCCATTTCTCAGCATCTTTATGTACTAAATCCATATGTTTACACTTCATATAAAGTAGTATGTATTTACTCTATTTAAATGTCTTAGTTGAATATTATGTACTTTATAAATAAATAGATATCTTTTCTGGTTAAGAATTTCGTTCTGTTTACAAGACTACAAGTAAATCTATCATAGACAACTGCATAT
>JAHDVE020001462.1:0-16741 GCA_022606495.2 Halesus radiatus
TTCTGAACTGCAGTTGCGATGCATGATTGTGGTTTTTATGAAACAAATTTATAAATGGAACAGCGTACATTTTCTGAACTGCAGTTGCGATGCATGATTGTGGTTTTTATGAAACAAATTTATAAATGGAACAGCGTACATTTTCTGAACTGCAGTTGAGATGCATGATTGCGGTTTTTATGAAACAAATTTATAAATGGAACAGCGTACATTTTCTGAACTGCAGTTGAGATGCATGATTGTGGTTTTTATGAAACAAATTTATAAATGGAACAGCGTACATTTTCTGAACTGCAGTTGAGATGCACGATTGTGGATTTTATGAAACAATTAGCTTATGTGTACCCGGAAGTACCCGGTTTGGAATAAAGTTATGAATTCTTACTTGCCATTTGGGTGCCATAATTGATTTGACAGCGAAAGTAACTATCTCTCCAAATAAAGAAACATTCATTTGAATATTTCATTGCATTCCAAACATTTATTTTTTCAAAATATATCTGAATTATGAAGTTCTTAAGGAAGCACCTACTCGTGTTTTCCATTTTGAAAATATTCTACCAAAAAAAACCTTCTTCTTTTGAATATGCAATCTGTGGCTAACCATAGTTTTATATCTATGGGCTAACCTAAATAAAACATGGCGGGTTCAATGCTTTTCATACTAATTTTAAAACGTTATGGCAACAGTTTTACATATTGGATTTCATTCAAACTACTTTCTAAACCTTCCCGGGCACTAATAAAAATAAACTGTGCTATTTTCAGCGAAACCGGTCAAGTAATTTTCGAGAACATCGAGGACAAACAAACAAACTTACATTGATTTTTATATATATAGATTTTTTTCCAACAAAAATAACAAAACGCAAAAGACCAGGTAATAATTAAAAGTGCCGTCATGCGGTGAGAAGTGTTAGGTGCTAATGACGCCGCTCTATTTGTATAAAGAACACGTAGTTTAGAGACAGTAACTTTAATTGTTTCATCGCGATAAATAAGAGTCTAAGAAATTTAAACAAATTTCGACAAACAGCTGTTTTATCATTTCACTAAATAAAATTACATAAAAATATCAGAGTTCTCATTAAAACACGAATTTTAATGCGTGTTTAAGATTATTTTTCTAAACTTTTTTTTGCAGTAAATGTTCCCATTTTCTTGATAATTTATGTAAATTAAAATTCAAATCACGATTGTTAATTTTCAACCAACCAAATAATGATAGACCGTACCCATTGTTTACAAAACAATTCACTGGTTTTTCACGTGAATCATTATAATGGTATTCTTATTATTCATGTAATATAATTTTTTCGAGTAATTTAATTAATTCGGTAGGTACCCCTGTGGTTTTCCATTCTTCTCATTACGCATCTCTGTTTCAGTAAAACCCCTGTTGGAAGTAAATCGCTGATTGAACTCCCAATGAGATAATTCACGAACTGCCACTGATAACTAGTGTCATGTGTCGGTGGCCACCAACTCTAAAAGGTTTAAATAGTTGAATTAGGTTCTGTTATCAATCTGCGCAAACGATAAGTTTTCCAAAGAAACGAAGAGGATGGAAGTAGACTGAATGCTGTAAAAATGAAATCTCTGAGACGAATGTGTGGTAAAACCGTGTATGATCGTGTGAAAAATGTTGAGATTCGTAAAGAATGCAAGGCTGATGTAAGCTAATGAGCAAGATTAAAAAAGGGACGCTTAGATGGTTCAGGCATGTAGAGCGAATGAACGAAGAAAGGAGTATAATGAGAATATATAACGCGAATGTGAATGGATGAAGCCGGGGACGTCCGAGGAAGACATGGGGCACGATCAAGTGAATCAAATTCTTGAGTCGGGCCATGTCAGAGGTCGGAATAATAGAAGAGAATGTATTAATGTGAATGAAGCTAGAAGTGTATGCCAAGATCGAGTTGTTTGGCGGTCCGTTCTCTCTGCCCACCCCTACGGCTTGATAGTTAGTTATCACGACATTGTCTACACACCTGCCCCTTTCTGTCTGTGGTCATATCTTGGTATTTTACATCTGATACATATAGTTCCCTTTCCTCGCGTTTTTCCCCCGTTATACATACATGCACGTTGGTAATAATGACATTGAGCGAGGTCAATTTAAATGTTAATTTGTCGGAATCTGCGCGGGGTGCCTCTTGTACTGTTCGCTTATTTCGCTCGGCTCTTCGGTTGCCATTACCACTGACTAGTATTTGGCACTCGATTTTTCAAAGATGCTTTCAATGAAGCTGAATGTGGTCTCATCGTTCTAAAAAAATTGTTAAAAATCAACTCAATTACGTTAAATGTGAACAAAACAAAGTATATGAATGCCAAAGCAATATTTCACAATGTTCTTGCCCCCTACAGAAAGTATTAAATATTTTGGTATAGACATAGACGAAAATCTTCGGAGGAAACTATTGAGGTTATCAATAAAGCCAATAAAATGCTGGGATTTATAATTGGCATTTCAAATCCTCATCGCAACATGAAGACTCTATACTCCCTTTACACAGCGTATATCCGCCCTCACTTAGAATATTTCACACCGATATGGACACCTTTATACCAAGCCCATATTGAAAGATTCGAAAGCATTCGACGTAAATTCTTTAGGCATATAAATTATAAATTTAATTTACACCTTGCAAATCATACCGAATCCATAAAATTCTATAATTTAATCACGCTTCAACGCAACGCTTAATATTTGTTCAAATCTTGTTATTTAAAATTAGGAATAATAATAAACCTAACTCGCCAGAGCTCATTAATAAACATTCACATTCCATTAAGACCAACCCGAAACAGTTTTTTTTTTTTATTTGTTTGCATGGAGGACCAATTTTAGAATAAATTCTCAAACTCGTATTTGTGCGTAATATAACGCACAATTTCACATTATCGATATTCTTCACAATACCCTTCAAAATATCGAACCGAAGTAATACGTACGACCATAAATTGATGCACGAGTATAAAATGTACCGAGAGCATCTCCTGTCCCGATCCTATCTTCCCCTTCCTCTACCCCATCCTTCTTATTTTGTTTTTTTTTTCCAATAAAACATCTGTACTTAACCACTAGTAGCATAAGAAACTTTGCTGGCTTACCTTTTTTTAAACTTCCTTTGTATATAAATCTGTATTAAAAGATGTTTGTTTCTTCCAAATAAATAAATATAAATGGTATATTACAAGGAGAATTTAAAAATATTGGAAACATTTTATCTCAATATGATATTTAAAAAAAAATACTGCGCGCTACGCCACTCCCGCCTCGACTATGGTATATTAGGATGAGGATCGGCAACTACTAACCATATGAAACAATTGCCTAAAACCCAAAAGAGTATTATAAATACCAATGACTAAAAAAAATCACAAAACCAAAGAAACCCAAATTTAAAACTACTTTTAGACAAACGAAGTATAAATATCTCTCCACTGAGTTCTGTAATGCACTTCCATCAGCAATTAAAAAAACGGAACATGCAAATGATTTCAAAAACCAAATCGAAACCTGGCTCAAAGAAGAGGAGTCATTCAGAATTTTGAAAAGAATTTAGTAAGAGCCTAAAACAATTAGTTTTTTTTTTAAATAAAATCTAGTCTGCCTCAGCACAGCAACAACCCCTAGTGAGGAGGGCTATTAAAAACATGGTGAATTGTCTTATTAGCCTTGTAATTTGTTATTATGTAAATAGAAAATTGTTGATAATAAAAAATATATATGCAGGCGGATCTCAACTTTCGCACACGATTGGTTTCTGAAAATGTGTGCGAAAGTTAAATGTTAAATGTTAAGTCTTTTGCAGCATTTTCATCCGCATCAACTGATTCTCCAGTGAATTTAATATTGTGTAGAGAATACCTTTATTTTAAAATTTGAAAACCAGCCGTTACTTGCATGAAACACTGTGTTAGAACCTTCGTTAGTCTAGCCTTCCAATATTTATGCAAACTAAGAGCCTTAGCTTGAATCATTGAAGTACTCAGAGGGATGTTTTCTTGATTTTGATTACTTATCCAATAAAACAAAGATTTCTCCATTTCATCCATCACTATGCCGTACCTTTTGGAAACAATATTTGATGATATATTTCCAATTTTTTTAATATATTCTTTATTTTTATCTTTATTCTTTAATATCGAACATATCGTAGACCTGTTTATATCATACGAACGGCCGATTGAAGCATAAGACTCTCCATTTTCAGAGCTTTTTATTATATCCATCTTCGTTTCGATTGTATGAAGTTTATGGGTTCTTGATTTAATTTTTTAGCCATATCTACTTCGCAGTTTCTTCGTTTCTCACTCATGTTAAAACGTTTACGAAATATTTGAAACAAAACTCGCAGAACAATGCGAATAGTATGTGCGCTGACGCAAGACTAAACCTGTCGAGATCGGACAAGAGTGTGTACAAATTAGTACATACATACGCATGCTTTCGGACTAGCTTGCGCTCGTATGTTAATGCATATGTGCGAACAGAACGTAACACGTTTTACAGTACGGACCTGGTTCATATGCATTTCATGGTGCGACAGGGAAACAACTGCACGGAAACAAAACATTTTAGCATTATCGCCAAAAAAAAAAAACGATTTTAAAAAATGTGCGAAATAGTTAATTGTGCGAAATAGTGAATTGTGCGAAAGTCGAATGTGCGAAAGCCGAGGTCCGCCTGTACGAGTATATAAGAATTTTCCTGTCAGTTGGAAACCCATCAATGTTCTCTCCAAATCCTTACTGTGCTTGTTTCGGATGTATACGCGCAATACAAGGCATTATTGTTTACAGCAAGTTATTTTATTACCATTTCCTATGATGGTTTGAAGTACCCACCTACTATTTAACAAGGCCCCATCGAGTTCGCCCCAATCAATAACAACTCTCTAAATATAGTTTTATCTCTTTGAACTCCTACGTGTTTAGTGATTACCCAAACTTTATTTTAGTTTTATTTTATCGGCCCAATTATGAACTTTAATTATCGATGCTCTCTCTAAACGGAGTTGGCGCTTAAAACGAAACTAAGTTTTCATAGTTAAAATACTTTTCAAAGTTTCAATTTTTCAATGCCCGCCAAAACGTTCCAAATCTATGGCCGGTCGGTTGTGATCAGTTTTGAGGTTAGAATGTCAAATGTCTAAACAAGGATGATCTTTACCGTACATAATTTTTTATTCTATACATGGTAAACCATAACTAAACACAAGCAATAAAATTATATACTTTTTTCGGAACTTTAGCTCAATGAATAATAATAGTATTGTTAATCATTATCATAATATCCGTATTGATAATTGGTTTGCTCATGAATACTCCAATTTCTTTCATTAATAATAGTTTTTTTTATTGAACAACAATTGTAGAGCTTAAAGTCACCCATATGTTTAAATTTCGCCAAAACTAAAAAAATACACATTTAAGATACAAAACAAAATCGGACATTAAAATGTTCATACTAATCCAAAAACAGAATACGCACGTGACCTCAGATGTTCCAAACCAACATAACGAGGTGTTTTGATGAGATTTTTTTTTTTTCACTTTTAATTAACGATTTATAAATTCTACCTATAAAATTATTCGTAATAAAAGTTATATATTCAGAATCGGCGTTAGCTGATCTATGTGAATATGTATTTTTAAAGTCATTATATTTTTCACTGGAGTTCCTTATTACAAGTCGCTTCTCCGATTTTTTTATGGTTCATCTATCTAGAAGAATCCATACGAAAATTACGCAAATGTTTTGCAATATTTCTGAAACGTGTTATCGTGGAGTTCCTACTACCTAGTGCCCTCGCTCTGAGCATAAACAAGAGGGATCTGTCTTAATTTATTTGCGTTCACAAGTCTTTTCCGACACTGGTCTTTGTCGTTCAGATTCCCACTTCCCTACAAGCTAAGAGCCGCTCGTAAACACTATAAATACCATTGAAATGTTGAAGTCAGATTCTCCTTGTAGAATAGCACATTATAATAAATTTCCATTGGCGAATTGAGAGATGCCCAATATACACACAACGATATACTATTTCAGTTCGTTTGATTCGCCGAATTCGCCACAACATCACCATGCTTTGATTGAACTTAATTATGATTGAATAAACTGATTGTGACGTACATTCCTATCAGGAGCGTAGGATGTTCGGCGGGTGAATGGCCGAGCCTTCCTAACAAAAATCGTTAATCGAATAATCCCTTGATAATCGACGGCGATACTAAGTTATTTAGCTAAACCTCGGAATCCCGGTTCAAGATGCATAAGTCAAATAATGAAAATCGTTTAGCACCAACCTATACTATACACTCGATAAATAATGTATAGAGACAACAGATTGCCAAGAAGTATCTCTGTAGAAGCGCTTTTTACGAATGGATTACAATCCAAGTTTGGTCGTTGGTCCATCCATTTTTACACATAAAAAGAAAGGGTCTTAGATTAAATTTACTTGGCCAATTGGAAATTAATAAACAAACGAATGATCCTAATATAACATTAATTAATATAATAAGTAAATTTATTTATTCCCCACTTCTCAGTGTGTTCACAAAACCTAAACAATATAACACGTTTAAACAAGTCAATAGCATTCACGTAATTATAAAACAATTGAGAAAACATTGCAATTTATTGGGGGGCAAACAGATTTCGACTGTAAGTATCTCATAGAATAGAGAATCTATTATCACAATTATTTTCTCAGTAAATCGGTCTCACCGGTAATAAATCATTTTAGGTACCATCATAATTGAAATTGGGTGAGGGTAAATAGAATCATATAAATAAGTCGTCTCAGTGTGGTTTAACCACAGTTTGAAAATGGCTTTGCACGCAAAATTAACAATCAGCGGCATTTCAACACCCAGACTTGTAATGAGCGCCCCTAATGAATACAATGTATTTTTGTACTGTAGAGGTAACCGAACCAGCAACCTTCCAAATAATTTTCAAATGTATGAACCATTACGCTACAAGAGCCGTTACTTGAATTAGCAATATCTCGAAACGAATCTACGAGGTTTTAAATCCTAAAAAAAGGCCCAGTGTTCTTGGGATGTAGTATCCGATTCGTGAATTTATTCCTCGATAACACTGAGCAAATAATTAATAGATATGCCCAAACAAGCAAGGGGAAGAACCCAAAATAAGAGGGGCGGGGGCGAACTAAGCTCGCCGCCAAATTGCAGTAAAACAGCAACTAAGTAAAAGGTTTGACTTGTTTACAAAAACCGAATATTTTGTAAAAGTATTTAGTTTTTGACCCTTTTTTTATAAATATTCAGTCAAAATCACGCGAAACAAACGTGGACGGCAGAGTTGGTGCCAAAATGGGTGTCACGTGACCTTTGCCTCCAGCCGTCGAAATCGTACTAGAGTAAGTCAATCAATTCTGATGTCATTGTTCAATAACTATTAAAAATTTCGACGTCGATTTATAAAGTTAGATGGCATCGTTCATATTGTGGATTCTTTAGCTGTATTGCCCTGTATTGTCTTTCTACAACAAAATAGGCAGCAAGTCGCAGTAGCTGCTTTAGCATTTCGACCCCTTGGAATAACAAGGTTCCATCTGACACAGCAATGTCATGCGATTATGTGCTCTATGGAAGGTAACTTTAACGCTCATTATTGCATAACATTGCCGTGTCAGATGGAACCTTGTTATTCCAAGTGGTCGATTTGCAGACTTTCACGTTTTCATAGCAGTATTTTTAAATTCTTTACAAAACAGGGTAAACGAAAGATTTTGTAACCTTGGCAAGAATATTTAGATTTGGATCAACTTTCTACAAAAAAATAACAAAAATAACCTTTCGTTTTTACTGACTTATTCTTTAATACATTTTTTTTTCAAATTGCTAAACTAAATCTTTCTTATTTTTACATAAATTATGAACATTTTTCTGGATTTTTTTTTAATCATTGAAGATAATATTAACAACTCCCAAAAGGAAACATGATACCAAAAAGACACAAAAAATTAAAAGATAACAGTACGAACTGGGACTCGAACCCAGGACCTCATGGTATATCCGGGACCTGCGCCGTATCACACTCCGTATCATACTTCGATTTCTAAGAATTCTCAATATCATCTTCAATTAATTCCCATATATTTTTGGCTGCCTATATATACCTTTCTATCATGACTACAATATTCTACCCAAATTTATTTATACTATTTTTAGATAGTGTCTCAGCTATACCCTTTCTACAAGTCTAAGATTAATATTAATTTTTTTTGGAATAACTAATTTAAGCTTATAAATAATTTCTTCAAACGATTGGAATTCACTTTGTGGCGTCATTCTTAATAAATTAATTAAAAAATATACTTTGTATTCACCGCTTTATTAATATACACAGATATCTACATGTTTCGAAAGCGATGCTTTCTTCATCGGGAATATATAGAATACTAAAAATCAGAATGTCAAGTATAGGCAATAAAATAAATTATTTTTAGTATTCTAGAGAAACGTCAAATGTGCTTTGGGGGCATTATCAAAAGTCATGCTAACAATATTTTCATATTTTTAACACACACGTTTGTGAAGTATAAAATGTTAGTTTATGTATTAGTTTTTAAAACAAATTATATGAATTAATAATAAATACAATGTTAACTCATCTGTGTTAATTTTACATTGAAAGTTTTTACTTTGATGTCTCTTTATTGTCTTATAAGTGGGCGGGTACTATTTAATCGTGTATGAAAGTGGGCGGGCACCTGCATAGACAACTTAGAATAAATGCTTGGAAACAGCAAACAGAGAAAACTTGGCTGATCGGTGACTCAGATTGATCATTCGAAAAGTTGAGAAGAACGGCCGTCAATGTGTTATATTCTTTAGGTCTTGTGAACATACTGAGAAGTGGGGAATAAATACTTTTCCTTTTTTAAAGAAATGTTTGAGACGCGTTTGGAGTGTCTACTGATTATTCAGTGTGCACCGCTGTCGAAAGAATCACCGTTAATTGAAATACCGACCGGATAAACGCTGTATTCATATTTTTAAGATTGCAATCCGTCCGTTATATCCATTAGATAAGGGAGTCTATCGAACGAATGAATCACTCGTTTTGGCGCAGAGTAATTATGAAGAGTTTGCCTCAGTAAAATTCGTCTAAATGCAATTACGATAGTTGTTCTACATTCAGGCGACGTGGTTTATTGCAAACACGATCAATTATTATCAGTCTGTTCCGGCCATGCTTATAGTAAAAACTAAGGACAAGTCCGAAGTCTGATCGTAGGTAATATGTACTTGCCAACGCCCTTGCGGCGGTGTTTCACAAAAACCGGAGCTATACGACTTTGCCAAATATAATTATTACCTTAATTCAATATTAAATTTAAGACTGTTGAACCAGGATATTGGCCAAATCAGTCAATTTCTAGTTTTATCGTAACCGCTACGATATTCGAGGCAACGAATATGGCAGAATGTCTCTGTAGGTTAAGTTACCCACAGTTATTACGACCTTGGCACTGAATAAATTATTATCTTATTTAGTAATAAATCGGCAAACGACCGGCAAAAATGATTCCAGTTCCAATCAACAGATAGCGGTGGTAGCACAATCTACAATCCGTAATAACACTACTGAATTTAATGTAATAAATAAATTTCGAGTATATATGTTTGTTTCATTATTACGTATCAGGTCAGCGCTGGAATGGTCAAATTAAATTCAATTTAATGTAGGCTTTAACATTAACAATGTGGTATACTTCAACTTTACTTCCGAGGCAACCGAAGGGAGCAAAATGTTAAATTTATGTTAAAAATAACCAAACGTACGGGGAACAAAAATAGAACATTCGACTTAAGTTGCAAAAAGTTCAAATTGCGAACATCTCAAATACTTGGAGCAAGTGGATGAGTTTGTATATTTGGGTTATAAGTATGTTTATGAGAGATCTTAAATAAAGGATATTGAATTAATGACGTGGTGAAAGGGGTAGGGGTAGCGGTAGCTATAGGGGCAGCTGTTGAGATTGCGGTACCTGTAGAGGATAGGGGTAGTTATAACAATATTAATTCTTAACATTAATACTATTTCTACCTTACACCGAATTTAAAAGAATTCACAACCTCAAAACTTTACTCCAAACCATTGATAACCCCGAGCAAGTCCAGGTACACGTCAGCTAGTATATTATCTAATAGTCAATAAATTAATAATGACACCCAGCACACCATATTTAATATTTTTTTCTCTTTCCGACATTAATTTATTTGCCGGAAGGCGGATAATACGTTATTTTATTGATTTGATCATTTACAATCGAATTAGTTTTAATTTTGCATGGATTAGGTTCCAACCTGCTCAACACATTTATTTTTATTATTTTGAATACCTTGAACATGTTAAGAAATGCACAATTTCTTTGGTAGTTTAGTTTTAAATTGTTTTACTTCCAATGTTTTAGAATAAGGATCTCTAATTAATATATTCGTATAGCTGAAAAAAGTATTTAAGTCTTTTTATGTATTGGTATATATATTTATGAGTGGAATTAATAAATCGTCATTTAAAAATGAATTAAAACCAACAAATGAAAAACGCCCGGTTTGATTGGCATCATTGGATTGTTGACTTCTGACGTTACGCAGATGGTCGCACGTATTTTGGTTTGTATTTTTATTCTTTTTTTTTTTAATATCTATATCTTTTTAGTTTTAGCGTAATGTTAACTTAATTTGGGCGACTTTAAGCTCTATAGCTGTTAATATTTGAAAAAAAAAACTATTTTTAATGAAAAAAGTTAGATTGATGGAAATTATGATAATATTTTGTAAATAATAATTATTATTATTCTTGGAGTTAAAGTTTCATAATATAATTTTAAAGGTACTTAATTTTTTTACTTATATTTAGCTGTTTTTTTTTTTACGTGAATACCTCACAAGAATCTCAACTGCTCCCAACCGTCTGGAGCCAGTGAGACTATCGCATCCCCAATTAGGAAATGTTGTGAGGCTGAAGGTATTTTGGGAAAGAGAAGGAGAAGGGGAAGAGGAAGGTGGGGAAATACCGGGCTATTCAGGTCACCAAACACGGCTTAAAGCCATTTCAAGCAACGTTTCAATTCTGAATGGTGGTCTTTCACCATGGCGATACTGAGAGTATCTTCCACTCTGGAACGTCCGCAAATATGCTATATATTATTTTTAATTAATTGTGAAACAGCACAAATTAATTAAATCAAATTTACTTGCTCACGCCGGGATTTGAACCCGCGACCTTCGGATTCGTAGTCGAGAGCCTTACCCCTCGACCATGGAGGCCGTCTATGGTTTACTATGAATATAATTATGTGCAGTAAAGTTAATTCTTTTATAACACCTGAAAACATAACCTCAAGAACGAGGTTCGGTATATTAGAAACACGGAAAAGTTAACTAAAAAACCAATAGTGACGAGATGCTGAAATTTTACAGTGCGTTCTTCAATTAAAAGCGGTTAAATTTACAAAAACGCACACAAACAGTACAAAAATCCGGTATTAAACCAGAAAATTTCGTACGTATACATCTACCCGCACCGTTCAGTGCAGACACGTACAGTGGCTGGCACGGCACAGAAGGGAGTATTCAATTACTCCGTGCGTGAATGTATTCATAGACAATGTAAGGGACAAATTTTAACATGCCTGCCATTTTGCGTGTCTACTGCGCGGTGCCGGTAGACGTGAATCGAGCTTTATTCCGTATGTAGTCACGCCCGAATACCCATAGATTTGGAGCGTTTCGCCGGTTTTGAAAATTTAGAACTGAAATTTGATAAAGCATACTGTTACCTATTTAAGTTAGAAAGGTCACATTGATATATAAACATATGAGTACCTTACTGTGTAGTTACCATGTTTTCAATGCTTCTCATTTCTCAATATCGCTCTTACACTTTTTTTATTTAGATTCCTAGATCTATATAGTCTTTGATGGCCCATGTATTTGCCAAAAGTGTTTTGAAACATAAATAAAAATTATTGTATTGAATGACATGTGTTTCTTTACTATCTTAAGTTATATTAGGATTAGGAAGGCAGTTGGTAGCTGCTTATCAAAATGCACTGATTTGATTGGTGACGTCATCTCTTATCTAATTGTTTATTGATGGGTTTCGATTTTAGATAACGATTTTTTTTCTGTTCGACTAAATGGGCAATCTATTAATTATTGGACACTAAACAAGCGTGCTAGGCGATAACGGCTGGCGTTAAATAATGCAGCACCTTTGCAATTATCCATTCCTGAATTTTCTTTATCGGCGGAAACAGGTAGAAAACACATGTTCAATTTTCCACACCTAAAATAATATCCATTTACCGATAGAAATACGTTTAAGGTAATGCATACGTGATAACGAATACCATAGGCGTAGCTAACTCTCTGGCAGAGCGGGCAGCCGCCACCTGTAAATTAATCATTTATTTTAAGAGCATTTACGTAACAAGCAGTTTTTGTCATAAATTATTATTATTAAATGAATTAGGAATTACTTTGTATTCAGCACTTTATTAATATACACATTTCTACATGTTTCGAAACCGATCATTTCTTCATCAAGAATATATAGAATACTAAAAAATAATATATATATATTTTTTTATTAAATTTAAGAATAAGAATAAATAAGTAAATAATATAAAGTATAGAGAAATGATAAACATAGAACACAGTAATGTAAGCACAGACAAATTATAAACATAAACAAAAATTGATTAAAGTAGAGGTAAGTACGTAATTAATCAAAAATGTTAACTAACTAACTAACCATCACGCCGTTTCCCCGCAGGGGTAGGCAGAGAGGACGGACCGCCAAACAACTCGATCTTGGCATACACTTCTTGCTTCATTCACATTCATACATCGTCTCATACATTCTCTTCTATTATTCCGACTTCTGACATGGCCCGACTCAAGTATTTGATTCACTTGATCATGCCATGTCTTCCTCGGAAAATGTTAATAAAGAAGTATTATAAAACATTGGATAACACATTTATATTAGAAATTTAAAATTTTTATTTTTTTATTAATATTAATTTGAAAATAAATTCAAGAGATAGCCATTTTTAAATAATAACTTTTTTTTTTTTATTAATTACTTACCGATTTTAATAATTTTTTGTTTATGTTTGTGATTTCTCTGTTGTTACATGATTGTGTTTGTCTATACTTGACATTATTATTTTTTAGTATTCTATATATTCCTGATGAAGAAAACATCGCTTTAGAAACGTGTAGATATGTGTGTATTAATAAAGTGGTGAATACAAAGTAATTTCTAGTTCATTTATTAATAATGACGCCACAAAGTCAATACCGATCTTTTGAAGAAATTATAATTAGAAACTATCCGTGGATGAACTGGATCGATGAATTCGAGTGTTTTGCGTGTATTACGGCGGTGGCAGACTGCCGCCGGTTCCCGGCCAGTTTTCTTCGCCGGTGCTGATTTGTATGGCAATACACCGGGTCGGTGTAGTTTTGTCACCCTGCGTACCTATATTGCATGATTTATTGTTTGTTCCGTGCATTGCATCTCAATGTCAAATAACAATATTGTCAATGCTCTTATGGTACTACTACTGGTTATAATGACCTTGTTTATAAATTACTGTTATACTTACATGGTGTTACCCACTATTCCGTGTAAAAGCCAAACAGGGCGCTAATAAATTAAATAAATACAAATCAGAATTGGCCGAAGTAAATCGGCCTGTAAACTGCGGCAGTCTGTCAGCACCCTTATACAAACAGAGCCTTACATTTTCGTTCCTGTGAAAAATATTATTGCTTTAAAAAAATGCAAATAGATCAGCAAATGCCTATTCAAAATGTGTAATTTTTATGGTGTAATGCGTTGAATTTATAAATCGTTATTTTAAACCGAATAAAAACTTATCTCATCAAAACACCCTGTTTTATTGTAACTATTGGTTTAGGAACATCTTACCTCACTCGCGTATTCTGGTTTTGAATTTGTATGAACATTTTAGTCTGTCGATTTTGTTTTGTTTTTTAAATATCCATTTTTTTTAGTTTTGACGAAATTTTAACTTAATTTGGGTGACTTTTAAAGCTCTTCAATTTTTCAATTGTTAATGATAGTATTATCTATTATTAACGACAGATAAGAGTTATAATTGTTTAGTTATATATAATATAAAATGATGTACGCTAAAGTTCATCCTTGTTTTGACATTTGACATTCTAATCTCAAAATTGCCCAAAACCTATCAGCCATAGATTTGGAGCGTTTTGGCAGACCGTGGAAAATTAAAACATTGAAAAATTATTTTAGCTGTGAAAACTAAATTTAGAATTTTTTTTATTTATATGGGTTATTTATTGACTTTTTCTACAAGTTTAGAAAGAATATTCAATTTATTGGAATAACTTGTTAAAGTTTGTAAACTTCATTGAAATATTTAATCATTGAAGAAGATGCTATAGTTGAATGTTTAAACTTAGTTTTATTCTTTATTGAAGTTTATCGTTTCGTAAACTGTACGTAAGAAATTTTAAAATTAGAATCAGTGAACATGAACTCCCACTACCCCCGCCTAATAATGTCAACTTATTTCTGTACTCGTTTAATTTAAGATAGTTTTATGAAGGCTAGTGAATGACACGGATGTCTCGAAACCGGTAGCAAATAAATAAAATTATCTAACAAATGTACATAGCGGATAAAACTCTTCAGACCAAATGTCTAGAAATTGTTACATAGTTAAAGCCCTAGAAATACAAACAATACTATCTTTGTTTATGAAAGTTCGCTGCAGAAAATAGCCACTGATTATCGCAGTTGGTGAGTAACCAGCAACTACAGTAATATTAGAAAACGTTTTTAACTTCAGGTAACTTCATCACTGCGTTCATTTGCAGTTTGAAGTGCTTATTACATTCATTTGCGGTGTAATGACCAAATGATAATTGTCATTTCCAGACAGAAATTGCTTTGCTCACTGTCCGAGTGGACTTGCTGCTTACTCCGCTTATGAACCTACTATTTCAAACCGGACTTAAAGAAATGTGAATTAATGTCTGCTCTACAAGGCGACTCAGGTCCCAAGAACCGTCGATTACAGCACCGCGGTCACGGCTCAACTCATTGCCCACCGCGCAAAATTCTACTCTAGTCTCGTCATGATCTTTAAAAACCGCGTTAATTATGATGTTGTATAATTTATCCCGCTCGTATTGCATAGCCATTATCTCGTTTTAACAAGTTCCGTTATTATGCGTGAGACTTTATGGAGGATCGTGGATGTTATTGCGGTTTGTGCATTCTGTAATTGCACCCTGCATGACGTCAATCGAGTGCACTGATAGCGTACAATCGCAATACGTCTGTTCCCATTCCACAAGAGGTTCATGGATTGGTGATCTCTGGATAATTAATGCATCGATGAAAGTGCAGCGTTACTTCAAGCCATGAAAAAAATACACATTGTGCATTTATTTTGAAGATATTTTTAAACAAAAAAAAATCACTTGGCCTTTCTGTTTCAATAATGTATCACACGTTCTGTTTTTTTTGTGTTTTGAATTCGATTATTCTTTTATCATCTAGCATCGATCAATATTGACAAAATGTTTATTTATTTTTCACGTATTACTGTTATATTGTTTTTGTTTTATTGAATGTGTAGAATTTAGTTCCTTTTCACACTTATTTGTATGTATTTACTTTATGGGATTGCGCCATAGAATAAAATATCAGTCTCTCTTACACTCCCTGCATTGTAGGTTTATTGCCATTTCATTTGATCGAAATGAAACGATTGTGAAATATTTTTTTGTCGAATGGAGAGACTTTTGGATCACGAAACATGCATACATCGCATTGCTTGTGTCTTCTTTGATCTATGGATTGCATTAACTTCTCCAAATTTATTTATCATTTTTACTCATTTCTTCAGACTGATTCGCGGATGGTTCAAAAACCCGCCTATCATGGAGAGCATTAATTTCTATGTTCCCGATGGTTATTTCCGTCACCGACAGAATAGACTTTTTTATGTCCCGGCCTGCAGGACCAACTTGCCAATTGTCATGCCGGTGGGGAGGGCAATCTTGCTGTTAAGGCCATCCACCGGCTAAAATTTTAACGAAATCACGCGCTCCTTATGTAGGTGGCGACGAGGTTCAAAATCCCGCTGTACATCGGCCGCATGTTTCGATTTCGGCAAAAAAACATCACCAAAATGCGTGTTTTATTCTATTCTGTAAAGCTCATACATAATTATTAAAATGTTTTACGGTCATATTCTAAAAAACTTAATTTATCACAATGAACAATGCGAAAATATGGGAAAAAGAGTTCATAAGTAGGAGATTTTGCGCTTTAAACATTTTTTTAATGTCTCATACTTTATTTTTTTCTAAGCTTATAAAAAGACATACCAAAAAATTGACTAGGCCAACAAATTCTCAAACCGAAAACACACGATTTTGCATTACTTCTCATTGCATCGCCTTAAATAGAATCACTTCGGATATCGACATATTTAGCATCAATGAAGCTGCGTTTAAACATAAAGCTTTGTTGTTACTTGTATAATACCAGTATGATACCAGTGTGTGTTGTACGCAATTTACTGAGATTATCTATGTCTACCTTCTTTCTTTTGATTTATAAAATTTTTTACAAGTAATTATTTTGGATGTTGTACATCCTGTCTTATTTAAT
>JAHDVE020001463.1:0-12973 GCA_022606495.2 Halesus radiatus
TATTATTTTTATATCTATACTTATTTTTACTATACTTTTTAGGAAGATGGACTTCAACTAGGAGATATATCAATTAAAGTATCATGCAATCGATACACTTAATGGTAGGGTATCAATCAAGGAAGTAATACGACTAAATTGAAGTTAATAAAAAAAAAACATTTGTCTGGTTTCTAATATTATTGTTTTTTTAAACAACAACAAGACACTACTTTAAATTTTAAAAAAATCGATAAACAAAACTTAATACCATATAAAACAACAGATACTTTAATAAATACGAATAAGCATATTTTAATAAATGATTTACCATGATCCGCTACAAGATTTTGAATCCAAATATAATGTAACAGTAAATAAATAATTCATAGCCTCGAATATTGTCCCTTCCCTCGACAACCTCAACTCAATTTTGCTGGCCACCCCGATGCAGTTGTGGGCTTTGGACCCGTCCTCCACTTCGAGCTCGCCTTGCTCGATATAAACAATGCTGCAACAATCAGTGGTATCGCGCGACACTTTGCTGGAAATTCAGGCAGCATATAACGTGTCTGAGCCAGGCTGTGTGAGCATAGCCAAGTAGAAATCTATTATCAAGATTATTCTTACTAATGGGCAGTAAATAATAAATAAATGACATTAAATATTGTCTTCATAAAATAATAAAACAATATTTGTTTGTCTTTATTTTTTTTAGTTATTTTAAAATATGCATAATTATTGCTTATTTTTAGTTACTCATGCCAAGGGGTGTTTATGAAAGGATTTAAAATTGATTTGAGTGTGCTGATAAACAAGAAAATCTTGCTGAAAGGCGACGGCGGAAATCTAGTGAAGATGGGGATCGTGATGATATATTCCTACCTGCTTCCAAAGGTCGAAGAAATATCAGGAGGAGGAGAGCACTCGAATACAAATATCGTCAACCACAATATGAACAATAATAGCAATAACAACCAACTGAGCAATAACAGCAAGAATAGTCGAGGCGAAGCAGATAGTTCGGGACCTTAATAAAACTATGATTAGGATTGATTTCCCACATAGATATGGTTGTTCTTTGTTTAAATTATCTCTCTATATATAATTTAAGTATTAAAAATATAGTATAAGATAGGTATAAAAAGATTAAATAAAAAAAAACCAAAGCATATTTGATTTAAAGATTTAAAGATTTAAAAAAAACATTTTTTTCTTCTTCTAAACGTTATATATTTTTTCACTATTATTAGAATAACAATAATAAACCTTGAAAATATAATCAACACACTCCAAAATTGGTTAAAATATATATATATTAACAAAAAAGTAATATGTAGATATAATAAATATAAATTCATAAAGATTACCCCTCCCTAAAAAAAAAGAATATATATAACTACCAAAAAATATATGAAGGAGGACATGCTTCAATTGCCGGATTTCCGAAAAACCAAAAACTCATAATTCTATCTCACCAGACCCCGCCAGCGAGCCACATCCGCGTATATCAGATCTGATCAAAACCGTTTCTCATTAGTACGTTCTGTCTCTAAAGGGATCAAGTAAAAGATAAATAATAATAATTAAAATATATAAAATTCAAAAAAATAAACACGAAACATTATTTCTTGCAATCGTTAATATATATATAGGAATGTTGATGTTACTGATATCATTTATTTCGAAGTACCGAAGATTGAAACAGTTCCAGAACCCGATATTCTCCAACCGCAGAACAAGTCGATAATGACATTGAAGGAAATCAGGAAGCTTTATGACGAAGCACTCACTCAGTCTACCAAGAGGGAAAAATAACTCAGGGCACTCCAAACCGAGCACCAACATCTCCTCGAGAAACAGCGGGAGTTCGATGAGGTCACCACCGATGTTGGTAAGTTTGGCGAACGGGTAAAGATAGATAAGCAGAAATGCATCGATGATTATGAAACCTTTGAAAATACACTTACCACTTACGAATGGTTGCGGGAGAGACTCAAAGGAGAAAAGGTGGTTTTGGCAAAAAGATTGTACGATGCACAGTAAGCTTTGAGACAGCGACGGTTGGCAAAGTCCGAAGCGGACGAGAGATACGAACAAACGAAACAGCTGAATTCGCAAGCCACACGCATGCTGAACCACATTCGAGAGGAGGTCGAGGAACTCGAGTAGCGCAAACGCAACAGTCTGATGATGTATGAAGAAAAATTGTTGAATCAGAAGGAGCTGAAAGAGGTGCGTGCAAAGCAGGACCAGTAAATCGGGCAGATCGCAGATTTCGCGATGCGGGACAAAGATTCAACCGAGAAGAACTGGAAGAAACTGTTGGCTGTGCACATAATGGTACGGGTTCTGCTACGTGACAAAATGGAACGTGAAATGGTAAAGTTTCGCATAGTTGAACAGGCCTACCAAACCATAAAAATGCAGACTGGAGTGTGGCAGAGCGAAGAGATAGTGCAGAAATTCGTGAATCGAGATGAAACTTATGGCAACCTATTATACTCGATCGCTGAGGCTGAAAAGAAGATTGCAGCATGCAAAAAGCGCAATGAAGAGCTGCGAAATGTCGACTCCAAGCTGAAGGACCACCTCAACGAACTAGATAAACCCTCGAAAAAGAACGAAATTGATCTCTCCACTGAATACAAACTCATCGCCAAAAACTCTCGGAAAAATACCCAGGCCGAGGTCATCCGAGAACGGCTCTTCAGATTCTGCTGCGATGAACTGTCCAAGCTCGATGTTCTTTAGAATAAGCAAGTGCATCCCGACTATTTAGCGGCTTCGTCTTCAACTTCTTCGAAACAGGTAGTGGAACTATTTGAGGAGCTCGAAAAACGAGTTAGAACTTTAGACCTGAATATCTACGAGATGAAGGAGATCGTCCCCTTCGAGACAAATATTGAAAGCAGGAATAACTGGAGGGTCAGGTAGGAAGGAGATGAGGAGGAGGAGTCGATAGCAGATGGACAGGAAGAGGAGGAGCTCATCGAAACCATGCGAAACCATTTATTGAGTGCGAATGCATTGTTTATGGAAGAAGTGCGTCGCAAGCGGCAGGAGCAGTTAAAGAAGAAAATAAACGAAAAGGAGAGAGCTGCAATGAAATAGCCTTCCAAAACAACGCAGGCAAATAAATAAACAGAATGAAAATAGTCAAAAATGATAGGAAAAAATATGAATTAAAATATGCTAATTGATTGAGATAAGATTTTTTGAATAAAAGTATATAAAAATATATACAAAACTATACATGAAAAAAAAAAAATTCAAATTAAACTGAGGACTTAGGAAAACAGCATACAGAATAGCAGACGGAATAAAAATTTATAGAAATAGGCATTATATAAATGCAAACACAAAAATAAATAGATTTAAAAAAAAAAAAAATATATATTTGGGAAATTTGGGATATATATATTTTTTTTTAAATGAAAAAAGCAAAAAAAATTAAAAAGTAAAAAAATATATAAATATAAAAAATGTATAATAAAACATAAAATAATAGATATATATATATATATAATAGCTAAACAAGTAAGACGTTAGGGAACAACTTGAAAATAAGGGGAAAACACAAGGATGACGTAAATAAAAAAAGAGTAGATATAATTTGGACGAGAAAGCATAGACGATATAAATAATTTAATCAACGGAATCAATAATATGAGAGGCAGCTATGTAAGAAAAAAATAGCAATACGACCTGGAAGCAGATATGTCGTGGATAAGAGAAGTAGAAATAAATCCAAGCATAAAAGAGCAAATATGGGAGTAGGAGGAAAGAAAAGAAAATGACAAAACAGAAAAAGAAATAAAAGATGAAGAAAAAAGGGAAAATAAAAATAAAATAGAAATAAGAAAGGGGTCGGTGAAAAACGAGGAGGAACACGGCATTTCAGACTTCAAGTCGGTGAGTAGTAACAAGAGTAAGTCCAGTCTTTAGGCCTCCATCGTTAACATGAGCAAACATCAATCCCAACAACCCCAACAGATTCAGCAGCCTCAACAACGTCCACAAGCACAGGACTTCTTTGGGTCTCAGTTGAAAGAGGGGTCGGTGAAAAACGAGGAGGAACACGGCATTTCAGACTTCAAGTCGGTGAGTAGTAACAAGAGTAAGTCCAGTCTTTAGGCCTCCATCGTTAACATGAGCAAACATCAATCCCAACAACCCCAACAGATTCAGCAGCCTCAACAACGTCCACAAGCACAGGACTTCTTCCAGGCTCAGGACTTCTTTGGGTCTCAGTTGAAAGAGGGGTCGGTGAAAAACGAGGAGGAACACGGCATTTCAGACTTCAAGTCGGTGAGTAGTAACAAGAGTAAGTCCAGTCTTTAGGCCTCCATCGTTAACATGAGCAAACATCAATCCCAACAACCCCAACAGATTCAGCAGCCTCAACAACGTCCACAAGCACAGGACTTCTTTGGGTCTCAGTTGAAAGAGGGGTCGGTGAAAAACGAGGAGGAACACGGCATTTCAGACTTCAAGTCGGTGAGTAGTAACAAGAGTAAGTCCAGTCTTTAGGCCTCCATCGTTAACATGAGCAAACATCAATCCCAACAACCCCAACAGATTCAGCAGCCTCAACAACGTCCACAAGCACAGGACTTCTTCCAGGCTCAGGACTTCTTTGGGTCTCAGTTGAAAGAGGGGTCGGTGAAAAACGAGGAGGAACACGGCATTTCAGACTTCAAGTCGGTGAGTAGTAACAAGAGTAAGTCCAGTCTTTAGGCCTCCATCGTTAACATGAGCAAACATCAATCCCAACAACCCCAACAGATTCAGCAGCCTCAACAACGTCCACAAGCACAGGACTTCTTTGGGTCTCAGTTGAAAGAGGGGTCGGTGAAAAACGAGGAGGAACACGGCATTTCAGACTTCAAGTCGGTGAGTAGTAACAAGAGTAAGTCCAGTCTTTAGGCCTCCATCGTTAACATGAGCAAACATCAATCCCAACAACCCCAACAGATTCAGCAGCCTCAACAACGTCCACAAGCACAGGACTTCTTCCAGGCTCAGGACTTCTTTGGGTCTCAGTTGAAAGAGGGGTCGGTGAAAAACGAGGAGGAACACGGCATTTCAGACTTCAAGTCGGTGAGTAGTAACAAGAGTAAGTCCAGTCTTTAGGCCTCCATCGTTAACATGAGCAAACATCAATCCCAACAACCCCAACAGATTCAGCAGCCTCAACAACGTCCACAAGCACAGGACTTCTTTGGGTCTCAGTTGAAAGAGGGGTCGGTGAAAAACGAGGAGGAACACGGCATTTCAGACTTCAAGTCGGTGAGTAGTAACAAGAGTAAGTCCAGTCTTTAGCCCTCTCTTGTTAATTTTCCTCCTAAATTCTAACCTTCTCATCTTGTTAATTATCCTGTTTCTAATATTCCTATCGCATCTTAATCTCTTCGACATTCAACTTCTCTTCTTTCTCCTATATTGAAACCTTCCTTTGTTTAACTATCTCCTCCTTGTCTTTCTCCTTTTTCTTCTATTCCCAATTCGCATCCCGCTTAAGTCTTATAATTTTCTCATTTTCCCTCTGTTCACTAATCCCATCATCCTTCTGTTTCTACTCCTTCTGTTATAGTTCCTCCTTTTGCTGTTCGCACTTAGTAGCCTAACATAAACCCTCAGCAACCTTCTCTTAACTTTGATGATTTTGGTTCTTTGGAAGCTTCTAATTTGTAAAACTCTATTGTCCCTCTTTAAAATTCTAATTTATGTTTCCCCAATCTCCTTGACAATTCTACCAATAATAAAAATATCAATAAAGATTAAGTTATTTCTAACTATTCCGATGTTCTTTCTCCTTCGATTATGAAATCTTCTAATTCTTCTTCAAAAATACCTCCTGTTCAAGTTCACCCTTTTCCATCTTTTGGTATACTCAACAAAATTCCCTAAACCTTTTCATCCAACGTATTAACAGACCGCCTGGATCCTCTTCCTTCTCCCATCAAGCCTACTTAACATCTCATAACTTCAAATACCAAACCTGATGCCAGAAGCAGTAGAAAGATATCCGCCAGAATGATTGATCTCTAAAAACGATTTGTAGAGATCTCCAACACTCTCCCCCAAACGATGGAGAAAGTGTTTTAAACATTGTCACTTGTTAGAAAGCAAGACGAAGATATATACACAAGGTTCTTTGAGCTGAAAGCAGTAATTTCGGACTATTTTTCACAAAATCTCCCTTCCGCCTTGTCGAGCTCACAAGGGGAAGATTTCATTCTTAACGAACAACAGAAATACGGAGAGGATGAAGATTTTTTGCCAGGAGTTCTCACCAAACTCGAAAATCTTTCAGGGTTGATTAAAGAGAAATTTGAAAAGAAGAGGGAAATGAAAGCGAAATAATTTTTCTCTCCCTTAAGATTTAACTAAAAGCTAATGATTTAATAGAAAGATCAACCTCCTTTCGCAGCGATTCTTTCGAAGCAATCATCTCCTACTGCCTCAGCAAAAAAACAAGTGAAAAAGCCACCCAACAAATACTTTCAATTCCCTTTATTTTTCGCCAATGATCAACACGGCACTGCTGCCTCGTACTCTTCGAATCTGTTTGAGCAGAGGACCGGATAATCCAAATCCATCTACCGCAGTTCCTACCTCGACATCACTTCGAAGTATATCATAGTTGATAACTATGACAAAGGCAAGTTGGTGAGAGTGAATCTAAAATACACGAATATTTCCGAAGAAACATTCACTGAGATGAACATTGTCTTAGATTCAAGTAAACATTATTCATCTATTATTAAAAATAATGAGTATAATATAATATATTTATTTTAAATCAATAGAGGAAAGAATAATCGCTAAACCCAACCAAATATAATTCCCAAATCTCCCTCCTGGTCAGTTTTTGATCCAATAAATATACTTACCTAGATTCAATGATAATCAATACTTGATCGGTTTAACCCTCACCGTAAAGTCTGAAAATCTTGGTAAACGCAAAATCACCTTGCCAATCGCACGGGATATCTTCAAATTCATCGAACCACTTCCCACACAGGTGCGATATTCTGATGAGTTTTACGACTCTAACCTTTCCCACCAGAAGTATTCTAAATAAGTGAAACTAAATCGGTTCAACATAGTGCTTTTTGAGCATATTCTCAAGAGACGGTCAGGGTAGCAGGCCACGAGGTTTACAGGAGTTTTAAAAATGTTGAACAAGATGAGCTATTACTATGTGGAGGTGGTGAGGAACGGAGCCGAGTATAAGGTTAATGTGGCTGGTGAAGAGGAATAATCTAAAACTATTGATAAACTGGTTGAAGGATTTTAATTTTTATTTACTTGATTTTAGTAGTTAATTTTATTTTTCTACTTCCTTTATATATTTCATAAAGAATAAATTTAATAATTAATTCGTATAATACAAAATAAATAAAGAGTCAATAAGCAGAACAAGCTCATAAAATAATATAAACAGAAGTAAAATTAAAGAATGCGAACAGTTTATAAACAAAAAGCTCTTCTTTCAATAAACCCAATTCTTAATCTCAATTTTATTGATGTCTGTGAAGAAGAACCGTACCTCAAAATGGGAGAAAAACCTAATCCTCCCCCAGCCAAACATGATCTGACCTCAAAGTCTCTTACTTACCGATCACATAGCAATCATCTTTATAACAACAAGAGCGCTGAAAAGAAACATTTATTATCAAACCATAGCGCCAGAAAAGGTCTTTCTGATTATATGGCTTAGAGTCAAAACCATAAACCTTCGACTGGTGAAAAATACAAAAAATAGAATAAACATAAATAAATATCAAAACCCAAAAGATCGATATCCTCATCATAAAAAACTATAGGTGTTCTCTCTAAATAGAATATCAGAAATAACAGCAGTAGTACTTACAAAATTGGCAACGCTAACAGTAAGACCAGCAGTGTTCAGGGTGAGTTTTCTGATAATAGAATGAAAAGCCAAAGCTTAATGAGGCTGAGGCTATAAAAACATATCTCAAACAATTCGATAGCACTGGGACATAAAAATCTACTTGATTAGGCTGAACGGTTTATATTCTTCATTAAGAAATATCGAATATACTGAATGATCTGGATCACAATATATTTAAGTAATAAGATTAGGAGTGTTATATTTTTATATTTGCATTTTTTACGATCCTAGTATTTTATATCCTTTTTATAAAAAGCACTAGTAATAACAATAATTTTTTTTAAATAATCAATTCAAAATGTATGTATATATTCTATTTATATTATGTAGATATACATTTTTTGCATCATCTTAATGCCAAGATGGCTTTTTCCAAAACCTCTTTTTCAATATTCGGATAATTTGGATACTGTTCAAGGATGTTTCTACAAATTTCGATGCAGTCGATGTATCTTTTTGCTTTCAAGTAGTTGAAGGCCAGCCGATAACCGATCGAGACCGACTTCTTTAGCGTTAAGTTGTAAGCATTGTCGTAGTGGTTGGCGGCGTCTACATAGGCCTGCTCCTTCTACTTAATCAGGCCCATAAATTATTCAGCTTTCCCACACGATTTATTCTATTTTAGAGTCATTCGCAATGCTTATTCGGCATTATCATATTTTTGAATCTGAGTCACAAATAATAATAGGACAATTATATGATTTTTAATATAGAATATTTATTGTTATTATTTTTTACCTTGATAAAAGATTCCGCATGCAATAGCCATGCCTTTTACAGTTACTCCCCACACTCACTGTCGTAAGGTTTTTTAGCGAGTAGTTTTAAGAAATTCTTGGCCTCTGTCTCTTTTTTGGCGAGGAATTTCAAGATAGCAATTCCAAACATTGCAGGTGCATAATCACTCCTCTAACAAATATAACCAATAATTTAATATAAATAAATTTCTATATTTTTTACAGTTTTAAGTAGTTCAACTAATTTTTTTGTGAGATCCTAGTTATTGTAGGGTTTATTGCTCATGATGGTCACATAAGCTTCCATGACCGTAAATCGATGAGTTGAAGCCCTGTTCTGCATTTCCCGCAACAGGCTCTCACAGACTCTGATGTTCTCCGGGTCGACCATCCTCGTCTTCTCCTCGATGCAGGAGTAGTACATGTCCTGGTCGGGGTTCAGGTAGATGTCAATCATGTGATATAAAGATTATTCGGAATATTGGATGGATTTTTTGGCTGAAAAAATATTAGATAGCGTTATTAGAAAATATTAAAAATTATACATAAAAAATTACCTTTATTGAATTCGCTCAGAGCATCTCTTGGATTACGAGCATACTTGTTATATAAGCCCCGACAGAAGCACAGTCCTGCATCATTGCTGTTACTGGCTTTGGCCTGCGCTGCATCAAGATAGTTCTTGCCCTTCTCGAGTTCGTTGTTCCTGCGGAAGAAGTCGATAAGCTTAGCCAAAACAGGATAGTTGCCAGGCTTCTCAGTCAGGATTTTTTTAAACTGTTCAATGGCTCTGTCATACTGGTTATTCTTTAACATGATCTCGGCAAGAATGAAGCTGGCCTGGTCGTTCTTGGGGTTGATTTTGAGAAGTAGCTCACATTGGTGTTGGCACTTCTCCTTCTCGTTCTGTCTCAAATATTATGTGCATAGCATCTCCAATGCCTTTTCGTGTTCAGGGTAGAGTCGAAGGCACTCGATAAGAGTATTGATCGTGTTTTCGCTGTTCCTCTTTTCGTAGTTGTTTAAATAACGAGCGAACTAGAAAAGCAGATCCGCCAAAGCTTTCTTTTCATCAAGAACATTTCCTCCTTCTTCTTTGCACTTGGCAACAACTTTTTGTTGCTCAGTAATGCATTTTTTAATAGCTTTTTTAGCACTCTCATTCGGGGTGAAGTCCAATATGCCCTGCCTCTTTAAAAAAAGTCGGAAAAGAGTGTGAAAGCCTTCCACATTCTGCTTGGTTTTCTCTAGAGTTGTCTCTTCCTGCTCGCTAAACTGGTCGATATTTAATAGGGTTTCGGCTTTGTCGTATCTCTTGAGCTGGATATATAGCTTTGCCAGGTCCAGGGCCAAATCGACTCGTTTGATGTTCTGCAGGTTTTCTTCGTAGAACCTAATGGCAGTTTCATAATCATGGGACATGGAATAGGCCCGACCAAGATCTCTGATCACTCCCTCATTCTCTCTGTTGAGGTTGAAGGCCTTGAGATATGCGATGGAGGCATCTTCAGGTTCGTTGATCTTAACCAGAGCGTCTCCGTAAAGCTTGTAGTTCTCGAAGCTGGGATCGGCCTCAATGATCTCGTAATAGCAGCGTGCGTAATTTTTTCTGCTGCGTAGGTGCGTGAGGTGGATATCTGCAAGCATCTTTCGGCTCTCCGCGAAGTAGGCAGAGTCCTTTTCTACGGCCTTGAGGATGCTAATTGCCTTCTTCACATCACCCGTTTCGAGGGATATTATAGCGTTGGTCAGCATCACGTGGACCTCTTCAGAAGTCCCTGTGAACTCTGAAATGGCTTGATTGATTGCGGCTTTGGATTCCTTAGCCTTCTTGTTCTTGGCATAACATTTTGCCTGCAGCAGGAAGATCGAACAGCGGTCCTTTTCGGAGAAACTTAAGACTTTATATCGTTTGATATCGGCAGGCACTTCTTTATCACGGATACACTGCAACCCTGCGGCCTGTTCCATAGTCATTTAGGCGGCCAGAAAATCCTTTGTATCAAATTCGATCTCTCCCTTGATCAACATAAACAAAGGATTTTCGCGTATCTTGAAATTATGGGAGATAGCCTCTTGCAAACTCGCCATAGCCCCTTCATTTTCCTTTTTCTTGGAGCGAATCATCGCCTCCAGGATGTACCCCTCCTCGTTTTTAGGGTCTAGCTGAAGCACGCGTTCAATCGACGACCCTGCATCAACCTCGTTTCCTGATGCTAGCTTGCCCTTGGCCTGCAGCAGATAGGCTGGAAGGAATCCGGGAATATGTTTAAGCAGACTCTCGAGTAATTTGAGGCCTTTTCCCACTGGTGAGCCCTGACCACTACTTTCGGTTCCCCGCATCATCTCTTTAGTGGAGATATGATGAAGATACAGCTCGGCAAGACTGTATAGAAAATTGGGATTCAATTTCGAGTAAAAGCTAAAACCTGACGAAAGCGTCTTGCTGTAGTTTATCTGCATCTTTAGGGCGTTGTCCACAAAAGACATGGACTGACTAAATTCCTCTGCGGTACCTGTGCTGGGTTTCCGAATGGATAGCAAAGCCTCTAGAAAGGCAATGGTACTGCTCTGGCCTATGCTCGCTTGGAGTTCGTTCACGAACTCAATCTGCTTGCCTGCATCATCCATCTCCCCCTGATTAATTTTGCACTCAATCATGCCTGCGATGGCCTCAATTTTGGTGGGATCGAGGGTTGACGCCTCTTCGAAGGTCTGATAGGCCTTATCGAAATCCCCCACCATGAGATACTGGTTGGCCATCTCCACGGCGTAATCTCCACTGAGAGGATCAAGTTTGCGGCACTTGCCGATGAATCGCTGCAACAGACTCACGATGCGAATGTTGCGTCCCGAAATTCGAGAAAAGAGGTGCGCGATATCGAAGAGCAAGTTAGAATTCTTAGCCTCCTTGCGCTCGATTATTCCTTCCAGTTCCTTTAGCTTCATGAAGGCACCTTCGATGTCGCCTTCGCGTGCCAACAGATGGAAGGCCAAACATTTGCAGGCCAGTATGTTCGTAGGATCGCGGTCTACTATCTCCTTAGCTACTTCATGAAACTGCTCCCATTGTGTGAGAGCCATATGGCAATTACACTTTTCGTTCATTAATGGAATGAAGTCCGGATAAAATACTGACCCTTAACTTATCGAACGCAAGGCTTCGTCAAATTTTTTTAAGGCACTGCACACCTGTGCCTTGAGAATAAAAATTTCGATTTTTGGGACCACTCTGTCCTTTTCCTCAAATAGTTTCTCTACCTCTTATTCTATAGCTTCAGGTTTTGAGTTCTCAGGGTTTGTGAAGTCAAGCCAGCACTTGACAATCCTGAAACCTGTGTTTTTGGAATTCTTCTCGGCCACGAGATCTGCTGCTCGACGGTACTCCCCAACGTTCATATAAAAATAGGCAGCCTGGATAAATGCTTTGTCAGCCCCATTTCTGCGTTCCTCACGTTCTTTGTTCTTCAATTGCTCTAATTCTTCCTATGATCAATTTTTGATGATTGATGATTATTTTTGTTATATTTTTGTTATATGGTTCATGATATGTTTAAAAATTTAAATAATACTTTGTCAATGTTCCTGGCCTGATTGTGGTAAAAGATGAGTGCCACGTAGGCTGCGTAGGAAATTTCCTTTTTTTGCTGGATGGTGGAGAGTTCGTTAATGGAGTTGTTTGGGTCTCCCAATTTGAAACAGGCGAACGCTTTCCAGAATACGAAGAAGGGGTCGTTGGTTCTCTTGAAGGCTTCTCGGCAGTAGTCTTCCAAGGACTGCCAGCACCTCTGTCTTATGTAGAAGAATACTGTGGCCTCACCTACTTCCAATTCCATAAGTTTTGTCTTCGACATTTTTCTTTAATTGATTGTTCTTTTGTATATGTGTATATATATATATATAATTTGTATAGATAAAGATATAGTAATATAAATATTTAAAAAAAAGTATATTGTTTCGATTTTGGACATTTTTTTTTTTTGTTTCAAAAAATAATTAATAGATATCAATCAAAATTTAAAAATAAATAAAAAAACTCTATAAATTAAAATATTTCAAAAAAAGTAATAATTGAATTTTAAAATACAAATATCTAGAGGAAGATGAAAGAAAAAGTAAGAAATATATATACTCTATATGATTTTTAAATATATGTATAAAAAAAAAATGTTGGAAGGATAATAAACATTAAGTAAATGATGTATATAACTACTCGAAAGGAAGGAAGACTTGGTAAGAGAAACCCCCCTCATCGTCAATGTGATGTAAAAAGGTTTATGGATGGCTTTCTTTCATTACATTAAAGTTATCTTTTTCATAGATTTTATTGAAT